>JAODGC010044991.1:6258-49127 GCA_027574925.1 Ecitoglossa quadriceps | reverse complement strand
CATGATCAAGTAAAAAATGGATTATTTATAGAGATCTGCATTGATTCAACAATCCATGGATGTGTTTATACTTCAGGTAGTAGGATTCTTTCTGCAGTTGTTTTTAATAGCTAAAAACAAAGAAAAGATCGTAACAAAATCAATTCCAACTAACAAGACACATAATTTCACCAAATAATAATATTATTAGTCATCCCATTTGTCTTTAACGTCTTTAGCACCCGCCGGAATATGTGATGGATATTTTATATGTAAAAACCAAATTTTCTTGTAAGTCTCTTCAGTGGATGCAGCTTCCAATGGATACTATAACAAACAGCTAGCAATATAATTCTATAAATTACAAGTATTAATAAAATATTAATCCATATTGGCATATTGGATTACAAACAAATAGTTGATTATACGATTAAATATATTTAAAAAACTTGGCTTTCTTTTCGCATAGGGGATATCAAAAAAGAATTTGATAACAAGCGAGCTTTATTTATGAGAAGGCTCAGACCCTCAATGCTAGAGTTCTTACTCTTGTGTCTGACTGTGGACGTTTTTCCGTGAAACATATTCTTTATGTTCCGATATATCAGGAACCACTCTCCGTCTGTTACTGAATAAACAACAAGTGTCATTCACATGACAAGATCCATGGAACACAACAAATTAATAAAATTTCTCAAAGGAAATCTGTGTTGCTTCCGTTATTAGAACCCATCGACAATATAATAGTTATAAATATATTCTGCCCATGTCACGGATACATCAAATATTCTAATTCACGTTCGTTGAATAATTGATATCTCATTTGCAGTCAGCTGTTCAAATTTAGGTAGCGACAATGGAGAGTAACCTTAAAAGAAAGCATATTGAAAGAAATTTCAGGCAAAGCGTAAAGTCGATGAAGTCCAAACACTGATTAGCAATGTTCATACGCTCTGTATCGTATGACCTCATGTATTTTGTGCAGTTTAATCAATTAGTAAACGGTTAACTCATTACACTTGATCGTAATGACTAACTGTAAGTGTTACGCTGTATACTTATATACCTCATACACTAATTGCAAAGTGCAATGCTCATTTAATTCAATTGTTTTCCTCCTAGTATCCTATCAATCAAAACGCAAAGTACAATTTATAGTGGTTGTGTAACAAAGTTTAAGAATGTTGAGAATACTGAATGAAAAAGTACTGAAATCTATCAAAGAATATCATGTTATTCTTCGGTAAGTTCAAATGGATTAAGTGCAATGTGGAAATTGATTTGTTATGAATTGAAGGCCTGGTACACGTCCAGGAATATGGGTTGGTTTCCTTTTGCCAGCTGCAGTCATGATATCAATGATCAAACACCCCAAAGAGAGCTCTGAAGTGTACAAATTGACTGCAATCCTTGCCATAGGTTTGATTTTAACATCCCTCATTTTTTTAATCCAATGTTTGAGAGAAAAAGATATTAGAAAAGTAACTGGATTGCATTGTTTACCTGGTGCAGTGACTGGATTTATTTATTATACTATTTTTGAGAAAGGTAAAATATAATTCTCAATTTCATTAAAAAAATTCAGTCAGTTCATAATAAATGCAATAAATTTGTTTTAGGATTTGTGTTTGCATTTACGAGTGGATTTCTAGCAGGAATTGGTTACTATCAGCTATTCCTCTTTCTAATGAGAAGATGTAAAGCATGCTTTTCAGTCGGAGAAGCTCAACTTGTAGCTCAAGCATTGATTTTGTTCTTGTACTCCTCTACAGTAACACTCTACAAGAGTTTCTTTATAGTTCCATACACCAATATGGATGTTGCAAGTTTAACTATTAGTGTATGCCACAGGCTTTCATTGAATATCATAGAAAAGTGTAACATATTTTGTAATTTTTCAGATTGGGTTACTAGGCATTGGTTTTCTATGCATGTTGTGTTATTTGTTTCCTCGCCTCAGAAGTCCAACATACTTTTATGTTACTTCTACAAGTATTTGCGTGTTTGGAATCGTTATACCACTGTGGATCTTGACAAGGATGAATCCATTGCTTTGGATATTCGCGTTCTTATTCAAAAGTCTTGGAACTGTAAGATCCTTTACTACTAACATAGAATTAAATAATAACGATTTCTTTGCCCTTTCTTTCCTTTTAGATCAAATTAACCTTCTATTGGATTCTATGCTCAATACTTGCCGTTATAGCGGTCAACCAACGATCTACTAATGAAACCAAAGCTTCCACATCCATGCGCAAAGTTTTCCATATTCTGGCAGTCGCAGTCTTCTTCCCTGGATTGCTATATGAATGCACATTGATGTATTTAGCAAGTGCTGTGATTTTTGGAATATTTGTCTTCCTTGAAGTAAGTGTAATCCGCCTCATACGAATAATATGATCAAACGTTATCTTTCCAATCAGTTGGTACGAATGTTAAAACTGCCACCAATTGGCGATGCACTCGACACTGCTTTCAACGTTTTCTCCGATGAGAAAGACACCTTCGTAGCTCTCTCGCCACTTTATCTGCTCGTTGGGATATCTCTTCCAATCTGGATACATCCAGCACCTTGTGACATCACAGACTCCTGTGGTTATTATCTGCTTCAACTTGCAAGTGGTATTATCACCATCGGGATTGGAGATTCTGCAGCTAGTAGCATAGGTTCAACAGTAGGGATACATCGATGGCCTGGTACGAAAAAATCTGTCGAGGGAACAATTGCCTGTGTGGCTTCCCAACTGTTTGCAGTCTTCTTTTTATTATATGCGGGGTTAATTCTACGCGGGCATTTGTTGTTGATTAAAGCTGCGATTGCTGCCATTAGTACTTCCCTCATTGAGGCAAAGACAACTCAGGTTGATAATCACACGCTGCCTTTGATTATGTACATTATAGTTACGCTATAGAAAGTAATTTAGCAGTAGGTTGGTGCGTGACATGCCATTGAAGAAGGCTGGATTATTGTGAGTATGACGTTTTGGATTGAATTTGAATAAAAATGCTTGCTGCGGAAGCTGGTTCATATTGAAAATTACCTTATGTGAACAAAGCAAGGAAATTCCAGTTTCCTATCTTGTTTTTAAACATTCGCAGCACCATTGCGGTAAACTGCTATTACATTATCAGTTCATTTCACAACAGAATGACTCATACCAACACAGATTAAATTCTATAAACGGAAATTCATAACATGCACACAATGCAAATGACACTTCCACTGTATTTATCAAAAGGCAAGTTTGCTTTTGATATCTACGTGGCGTTATGCTCGTTTCCAGAACCTATCCACACGCCAAAAGTGTTTGTGGTCCTACCTATAGTTCCTCGAAAGTTATGCTAACTTCTGCATTTCGTAATGGATGCCATACGCGAACTGGTTTTGACTATTTTAAATCGTTTAGGAGATACTCACATGTTGCAGGAGTACCAATGATAACAAAAGCCGATGTTAATCCGAATGTTACATATACTGGAGTAAGTTTAATTAAAAGTTAAAAATGTATCATTTGTTTGTGCATACGTTTTGTTTGCTTCTAGATTTTCCATAATAACGAATGGCATCAAAGCAAATCTGGGAAAGTTTTCCAAACCATCAATCCAACTACTGAAAAAGTAATTACGCATGTACAACGATCCGGGCTAGAAGATGTTAATTTGGCTGTACAAGCCGCTCGTGATGCTTTTCGATTGGGTTCGCCTTGGAGGACAATGGATGCATCAGAGAGAGGATATTTGTTGAATAAGTTTGCTGACATAATGGCTAGGGACGCTAATCATCTTGCTGTAAGTGAATAAACAATAATCAATGTGCATGATAGTCGTTGGTCTCTGCTAAAGGAAATTTTGTTCCTAGAGTTTGGAAACATTGGATAATGGTAAACCATTCCTCTTTGCCTACCATGTGGACCTCATTACATCAGTGAAACTCTTCAGATTTTACGCGGGTTTTGCTGATAAAAATAACGGCAAGACTATACCAATAGATGGCAACTACATTGCTTACACTCGCCATGAACCAGTCGGAGTATGTGGGCAAATTATCCCTTGGAATTTCCCAATGGTAATGTTTGCAATGAAAGTGGCGCCGGCATTAGCAGCAGGAAATACAGTGGTAATAAAACCAGCTGAACAAACACCGCTGACTACTCTTTACTTGGCACATTTGACTAAAGAAGCAGGGTTTCCAGCCGGGGTAGTTAACGTAGTACCCGGATTTGGTGATGTAGGTGAAGCCATTGTAAAACACCCCCAAGTGGATAAACTTGCCTTCACGGGCTCAACTGAAGTAGGCCTGAAAATCCAACAAATGTCAGGAGTTGCAAAACTCAAACGTACCACATTGGAATTGGGAGGAAAATCACCCAACATTATTCTTTCCGATGTTGATATCCCCGAAGCAGTGGAGCAGGCACACCAAGCACTGTTCTTTAATGCTGGCCAAGTCTGCACTGCGGGATCGAGGACTTTCATTGAAGAGAAGATTTATGACGAATTTGTCGAGCGGTCCGTTGAAAGGGCGAAGAATCGAGTAGTTGGTAATCCATTTGAAGCTAGTACAGAGCAAGGTCCACAAGTAGACGAAACGCAAATGAAGAAAATCCTGGGTATGATCCAGAGCGGTATTAGAGAGGGAGCTTCTCTAGCGACTGGTGGAGGAAGATTGGGCAATAAAGGATATTTTGTAGAACCAACAGTGTTTTATGATGTCAAGGATGAGCACAAAATTGCGCGTGAAGAGGTAAAATCAATATTTTTTCAATGCATACAACTAATTGGGATGATTCTAATATTCTTCACAGATTTTTGGGCCAGTTCAACAGTTGATCAAATTCAAGAACCTCGATGAAATTATTGATCGTGCGAATAATTCTAATTTCGGCTTAGCAGCTGCTGTATTCTCGAAAGATATTGATAAAGTTAATCATTTGGTACAAGGCTTGAGAGCCGGGACAGTGTGGGTAAACTGTTATAATATTGTTAGCGGCCAAGCACCATTTGGAGGCTTCCGGGATTCTGGGCTTGGAAGAGAAAATGGAGAGAATGGTCTGCGGCAATACACTGAAGTGAAAAGTATTATTTCTGCGATTCCAAAGAAAACAACATCCCTATAACCAATCGAAAATAAAAATATACATTAAACAAGTTTCATGATTTTAGGTCATATTTTTAAGGAAGACTATATTTTAATCGCTTCTAGTTCCATATATTGAATATCGCCATGCTATTTGCGGGTTTTAAATTCTTTTTATTGGGGAGATAAGAGAGCGCACCGATTCCCATGCCACTACTTATCCTCCCTTTCATTATAATGCGTTAACTAGCATGCTTATTAGTCGATATGGTTAGACCTTACCGACTTAGAATTCTTACTTCCTAAACTTTTGCTTGAATTTTAACGAATCCCATTTCGCAATAGAAATGTTTTACGTGTGAAACACAGATAGGGCCGGATAAACGAATCACTAAGTTCTTCATACTCAAACGGGCAAACTAATTGTTAGAAATAAGTTATCCAAGAACATATTGTGGAGAATAGTATGTATATTCCTGGAGCGCTTTTGGGATGGACTGGTCGGTGAATATAAATGACTATTATTATATCCTCCAGATTTCAACCTCATCCCGTAGTGATATTCCCTCTTTGAAGAGAAGCAAGGCAAACAATTACAAGAGACAATAAGAAATTGTATATATGTTTATATATAATTTTATATGGATAATAGTAGTAAATAGAGAAACAATATAATTATGCTACTAAAACAAATTAACTAATTATATTTTGAAAAATACACCACAGTTATTTCATTTTTTTGTCGTTTTGCGTTTTGGCGAATTGGATACATAAAACAATCAATAATCAATGTGAATCAATTCAAGTAGGATTCGTAAGATCGACCATCTGCGTTGATTACATGCGAACACTCCTCGGATGGCCCAGCACTCGTCCCAGCCCAACCAACCACACGTTCAAATAAACAAACCCTGCAAATGACACGACGACAGATACATCAGATTCAATCAAGTAATTCAAATATTCTATTGCATATACTCCTATAAGAACAAAGAAAATTGTAACGCGAACGGAAACGAAGTCGGCCAACACAGCGTCTCGCGCCTAATTCATTGTAGCACGCATCAATATTATACACATTGCCCCGATAATAAACAATTTCTTGCACAGATATGCACCGAACGGGTGTCGCCCTCGTCCACGGCGCGCTCGTCGTCAAAAATATCACTCTATGCCTGCGTGCAGACGTTTCGCAATTTAAAGGAGATGACGATCGTCCCTACAAGCGAGCGAATTTCTTTCTAGCCAAACTCGCTGCTACAATTAGTACATCAATTCAGAAAGAATGCTGGTCCAAAGTAACACGACCGGTTTCCTAAACCGCGTTATCACCAAGAGACCGTTGTGGACACGCGAGCGTGTGCATGTGCCCAAGCCAGCCACCAAACAGCTCAACAAGTCTTGCACGTTCATAGGCTACAACCTGTCAAGTGCCTAGTAAATAATTTCCAATGAATTGTGCAAGTTACACAATCAAATCCCTGACCATTAACACATTTTATACATATACAAATAAACAGAATTTGCAGTCAGACTATAATTCAATGTACGTACTAATTTTTTGTCATTAAATAATTTGGTTAGTGATCAACTGTTTAAATGTTTGTGAACTGAAGTAAAGTGTAGATTGTAATTGCATCTTGAAGATCGATTGCAGAGTGAGCCAGCAATCCGAAATAATATTAAAACACTTGTGTAAACAGGAACAACATTCGTAGCAGTAGCTTGTAGCTGAAGAATACGACAAATGTTTGCAATTTCTATTTTAGTTAAGTCGATATTTAATCCACAAAGTTGAATAAATTTGAATGCGTGTCGAGTTCCATCCGCGTCTCTTCTACGTGTTGTCGGGTTGCATTTTTCTTCGACTCCCTCGCATCTCAATAATATATTATGTATAGTATTATATAGATTTCTTTTGTTTTGTGTGTGTTTTTAGAGATAATATTAATATATACTTTTTTCAAATAGTTTTTTTTTTGTTTGTTTTCCGCACTAGTCACTTGTTTAATAAGCGTTCCAGCACCACAAAGAAAACCTGGGCGCGTTCTGTATCCGTTGTTGTTATTACTGTTGACAATGCTGATGTTGGTGGTAGGTGCTGATTATTATTGTTGCTGCTGTTGGTGATGGCAGATGACGACGCTGACGACGACGACGCTAGATCTTCGGCGGTGTTACCTTAATTGTTATTAGATGAATTGTATTATGCGTTGCGGATGGCACTAGTGGCGGGGTTCATATCTTCTGGATTTTTTCGCCGACCACGACGGGATTGTTGCGTCGGATCTCCTGCGCGCCCATCTCCCGGTAATTGAACGAACAGTCATGCTTGTCGCTGTATCGATGCGCCGCGCAGAAAAGACCTCCGCAACGGCATTCAAAGCCTACACACAACAAGAAAAGAAAAAATGCAAAGGAAAACAACATCATTAAACAACGATACACGAGCGTAAAATGCCCGCAGCAATATTCGGGAATATTACTAACCCGTAAGTCCAACTTTCTTGCGACAAACGGCGCAACGATTCTTTTTCTTTTTAGCATCTTTGTCATCCTTATCCAAACTGTCGTTTTCGGTTGCTTCCACACTACTGCCAGGATTGACACTGTCATCTTCTGCAGTCTAAAACGCAACAAAGCATAGATTACTCGTAGTAGGCACAAGCTAGCAATGTGTGGAGCAAGTGCATGGCAATGAGAACGGTAAATGTGAAGTTTTTCCACGTGTTAAATTACATCAATGACGTCCCGACTCGGCGTCGCCGCCGACCGTATTGCTTCCTGGTCTGTTGGCGTTGCCGGCGGCTCCCATTCCTGGCGTCGTCCACTATTACCAGCTGGGATACTGCTATGCGACATGTTACTTCCTTGCTTCACAATTTAATTTAAAATTTTCACCATCTAATGCAATCCGCAATGTTACAGTTGACACTACAATTTTTACCGAACAAGGACAAGTGACAGATATAATGTCAACGCAAACTTTATAATCAACATTTGTCTTATGGACATTTGTGGAAAGTGTGAACTAGTGCCTTGATCAACAGTGACTTACGGGTAGATCTGTCGACGGTTCAGAACTGCAAATCGGTGAAGGTAGACACGGTACAGTAGGCAGGGCGGTCGCAGTCTCCATGGGGCTGGGGCGCGATTGCACATACGTACTGCTGGAAGGGCTCGGTGCTGAGACTGGCGGTTGTTGTTTCTTTTTTAAAGCTTCCTACAAGCCAAAACAAGACTAATAATAAGCACGCGATGCGCAAGAAATCCAAGTTTGCATACCTTATAACATATTGAACATAACCCATCAGTTGCTGGGCATCCATAGAATCCACACCCCGAACGGCACAAGGCCTGCATGGGATTACTCTCCTTTTCCATTGTGTTTGGTTCCTAATTGTCTACTCGCGATGTATTTCTTCTTCTCCTCGTCCTCGACTCCTCTTCGACCCGCGTTTCGCTCTTCTGCTGGTGATTCCTCGGCGCTGCTTGATGTTAAAACGTCATAGGCATAGGTATCGTGATCTGGAGCAAGACAAATTGAGTGAATTCCTACTGGAATGTCGCAATTTCACTAAGTGTAGGAAAGCCGGAAAACGCTGCGAGGGCGAAGTGAAATAAAAACACTTTTAAATACCCCACGCCCCCGCAGGTCGCCGAATATCTTAATACGAAAAATGAGAATTTAGCATTGTTTGAAAATTTTACGAGCCTGTGAGAGGCTGACGGATGAATTGTGACTGACGGCGCAATTAAACAAAAACCGCAAGGTTGTCAAACTGCAACAGTATTGATAAACTTAGGAAACGCGCAAAAATTTGTATACACACCAAATTAAAGGCGGGAAGTGAAGTTCACCTACATAACCGTCGATTGTGGGGAACATTATGAAACAAATTTTCTCTCTTTAAATATGCGTCGAGTTGGATGTAAAGCTAATGTATTTCGTTGAAACTGAAAGCGTACTTTGAGGTAGCCGTTTCGCATAAATTAGAAAATGTCTTGATAATAGTTTGCGTTGATTTCGCGTTTATTCAATCAAGTTCAGGACACACTGCGTGCAGTACTTTCATTCTTGAATTGCGTACATGAGTAGAATTCAAGCGTTGCGTCTTCGTAAAAGATCAAGGTCTGGAAAAGGTTTTCGTGACGGTCGCGTGCTGCGGTACTCCATCCGCAGCGCATCCGTTTTCTACATCCCATGGTAGTTGCTTCGTTAATCATCCAACTTGCAAATTACACAAGCTACTTGGTCATCAAATGGTGTATTTATTTCAGTTCGGCTCGCAACTCGTATACGTTCAGAGTATTTCACACAGTTGACGGCAGTTGCGACGATATCAATTGCACTTCTACAACATTAGTGTGCATTAACTTTTGAAGAAGTTAAGATTTTCCCAATTCTCTCTTTCGTCAAACTTTTTCTGCATAAACTGCACTAAATCTAGCTTATTTCAAGTGGATACATTCCTTACTTATCGAGACCACCTAATACAACGTAGGTAATAGTAGACGATTCTCGAACAAAATGATGAAAAATTCATTACTACCCACATTACGTCAATAACTCATACATACAATTATAAATGTTTTAAATGTAATAGCAAATGTATTCATCTTAGTACAATGAACACATACACTTCGTGAGCCAGGCCATCAAAACACCTATATTTCACTAGTTCATTTAACATCATACCACCACGTACAGTACATAGAATGCCTTCATTCCAAGAATATATGAGGCGTGAAGTCAACGCTGTGCCGTTCAAAAGTGAGATGTGGAGAAAATGTAGGCCGCGACTGCACTGCCAGTGTCCTAGTTTCCGCGGCCCTGTCAGTTGGTGGGAGACATTTCGGGCACGCAGCCGCCACCATAGAAAGAAAGCAAAGCGTCGACGATGCGTAGGTTGTTATATAACGGATTAGCATAATTTGCAATTACACATACCGCTCGCGCTAAGCGCAATCGCCGCACTCAACATGGCAGCAAGCAAACAGCGCCCAAATCCGCTTGTGTGGAACTTTCACCGAAAATAGATTCAACAATCCACGAGGCCCCACGCATGGGAACGAAATTTCGGCATCGCCTTTAGCCGTTTCAGTCCGCCTCATTTTTTGTCCAGGAAAGTAGGTCAGCGAACGCAATTCGGTCACCTATCGAGCCACAAGTATTGCGGAGATGTTGCGTCTGAAAGCAGTGTAACAAGATTGCGCGACGATGGGGCAAATTCGGCGTGAGCTGTCTAGTATGTGCATTTATCACACACACGGAGACGTGGCAAATAACCTAATT
Source organism: Ecitoglossa quadriceps (assembly GCA_027574925.1). Classification (NCBI taxonomy): domain Eukaryota; kingdom Metazoa; phylum Arthropoda; class Insecta; order Coleoptera; family Staphylinidae; genus Ecitoglossa; species Ecitoglossa quadriceps. Next base: position 38,775 of record JAODGC010044991.1, on the reverse strand, counting down.
ACGATGTGGAGTATGTGTGAGGTTGTATGCCAAAAAGCGGTGGATATTTACGAAGGTTAAAGAAAATATAAAGCAAATATCTGTTCTTGCAATCGGCGGCGGTATGTGGATCGATACAGGTACGTTCATGGCAGGGACAAAAACTGTTGAAGTCTTCTTCGATAGGATCATTTTGTTGCGGTACCACTTGATTTCGTACTTTTCACTACCAACTAGAATCCAAATTAACCTTGTAAACTCAAGCGGAATGCATTAGTAAAAATTGTTCAAAGATGATCACTGTTGCGTCGCAGGAGCGCTATTGTAGATAAAAATTGCATACTTATGCTAATTTGTATTTTAGCCATTTCCTTCATCCATCACTATCATATTTCTTGCAATTCTAGGCATACAACAGCGAGTTGGTATTATTGGTCAAGCATTGCAATGTTACTCCTATAATCTTACATTTTGGTGCTTCAGATGAAACTACTACTTCACAGGAAAACCAAACACCGCTACAAGTACAAAACAGGCAAGTTAAAAATACATTTAAAATTCCGGAACACGGATGAAAAACCGTTATTCCTGCCGAAACTGGTATGCTTCTCACGATAGGACCACTTTTTCTGTTTTGCATATACTACGTGTCCCAGAATCAACAACAAGGAGAAGGAGAAGCCCACATGTGGGCTTTTTTTTCAACCCAATCACTTTGTAGTACTTTTTCGTGGTCCACGATGCGGAAGCAGCTTTTCAATGCGCTGTCCGAACCGCAAAACCGGTCCACGACTTAATTTATTTTCGCGACCTGCTCGAAGACGTTACTCGTGGAAAAAACAAACATAAAAAGTACCAATAAAAGCAACGTATCGCTCTTACAAAAGGCATAATGAGCAACAACGCGCATATAAAGACAGCGATTAGGTCTCGAACAAGGTAGAAACATGCAGTGATAAAAAGCAATGAACACCATTTATATCCACGTGGAACTAAAATACATACACAAAGTAACAAACAATCCACCAGCAAAATACAAAACAAGTAAACATCCTTTAAAATTCAACAAGTGACAAAGTGACTGGGGTGTATGAACAACACTGAAATAATATCTCCTGCAAGCAATGGAAAGAAATGTAGGAATGGAATGATCTCGAAAGAAACCGCTACTGTAGCCTGGCTGCGCATTTGTTTATATTGGTGTTGGTCTGGAATTGCGGAATCTCCTCGCCGCTCACGCTCCATGAAACGAGGTCGTGACGTCAACGGAATAAAGCAAAATACTCAACAAAGCGAACGCAATTTACGTCGGCGGTTGCTGCGTCATACACATACACAGTGCCAATAAAATGGCACATGATTAAACCCGATGTGGAGAACGACACAGTTGGCATCCTGTCGTTTTTTGCTTCCGACCGCATTGAAAACTGACTATATAGTGAATGTAAGTTGTAATATCACATTGTCGTGGATGTGTGCGGTGACCTTGACGGTCGGGTAATTAGCGTGGCGATGACGCGTCGCCAACGGTGTTTACCTGTTTCTTCAGGTAGTACCCACTTGTTAGTTGTGTGTACACAAAGAAAACCCAGGTGACGAAGTCCAGTTGGGGAAGAATGTAATAAACGAAAGCGAACGATGTGAGGAGCTGGGAAAGGGTTCAGATAACGTTGGAATTTGAACTAGGTGCTTGAGGAAGTAGATGAGTCACAATGGTGAATCATGATGGATGTGATATTCTGTGAAGTAAAAGTGAGTGGATCGTTCCACGTGGGTATAACCCAGTGGCATTCCAAGAGATTTAATGGAGCGCATGACTGTGCAATAATAGATTATTCATAAGTGCGCTGGTACATGTAATTATCACCCCCACCTTAACTTTCTTCCAATGCTGCTACTTAAGATGGGCCAAGCTGAAGCCCTCCAAACAATGGTCTTAGTACTGTTATCTGAACATAAATAATCCTACCTCGATTAACAAACCTACATTATTCGTGCACAACAAAAAAGGTGTCTGTTAGCAACCTGGAGTTACTAAGCATTTAATATAAAGAAAGGGTTAGAAATTTTACAACTAGTTTAAGGTTAGCATGGTTAACCAACTTCAAAAGTCATGGACACTTGAACTATTCTAGGTCATTCCGCGTAGATTATTGGGTAAACAAACTAGTAACAAGGCATTCACATGCCTGATTAACCGCACTGAAACATCAAGACGGTTATAAAAGGGAAATGCCCAGCTTAAGGAAGAGTCAGCCCCTTTATCTTCCAAGAATGATATTAAACGAATATCGACAAACTAATTTCGGTAATAATCGCTCATTATCGATCATTACATAGGTTCAAATAATGATAGTTGATGACGTTTTAAATAGCTGGAGTAAATATTTATCGCTTTCAAAATATGCTCTCGTAAAATCACCAAATAATGGTGTACAAGTCTAAACTAATCGGCACGGTAATCGCAAATTCAATCATTATTTACCAGCCGCTCGCAAGTTGCGACAATTACGTGCCAATGCATGATGTGCAGAATAACAAAGCACTAAATAAGTGATGTCATCGCACACACGTCTAATCACCAACAAGAGAGAAATATTCAAGCGCACTACGCGTGCATCATCGGCGTTGAACTCGCCGAGGTTTCATCAACGCCAGGCAAGCCGCAAGCCACGCAAGGACGGACGTGCTACAACAGCAAACAATAAACAATTTACGACTCGTGCACGCATACTTCAACTGCCTAATGTCTAATCCATCTTCCAACCAACACACAATAGATTCATAGCTCTGTGGCTGCAGATATTAGAAGTAGTTGTATACACAAGTGTGTAGAATATTCTAGATTTCTCGGCTAATTTCCATCTTCTGCTTGGATTTACACTATTTTCCAGGTGATTGGCTCGCGATTACATTGTGCTGCGATTGTTTGCAACATTACCATCAGGTAAACGCCCGCATTTCAGTTTCTGTTTGTGACAAATGTGTAATTTGCAGTCTACCTTGTTTACCAATGGTGTTTCTCCAAGAGTGAACACCATAACAAGTGTACGATGGTGCACAGCACTCGTTACTTTGTACTTACTTGCCCAATCTTCGCACTCCACCACGGCTGGCGTGACCAGGCAAAGATTAATAATCCAAGTAAACGCACGAAAGAGAATCGAGAATCGATATGCGAAAACAGCTGATGGGTCTCGGACGGAAACTGCGCACTACTCCAACGCCACACGCGACGCACGACTATACGCAAACACACTCTGTGTGTATTTCATTCACTCGCGCGTGACAAGCACGGCAGTAAATCGAAGCTGGTGTTTCTCCAAGAGGCGCTCGCTGGAAGATGTCACAGAAGGTCCCAATGTCACACTCGATGCGCGCTGGTCGACTCAACAGATTCAACTTGAGAAAAACAAATGAATATGGTGACTGACTGGCGTAGGAGGGCACTGCGCGCCGAGCGAACCCCGATGCAAGCCAACACTCGACTGGCAAGCAAGGCGAGCGCGCACGACTTCCAGCAGCTTTCCATGACGGTGCACAAGGCGTGCGGCACGCACGCGCACTACTTGTTTAGAACGGTATGAGGAGATGTATACAAGGTACGTGGAAGTGAGACACGCATAACTTGCGATTAACTCGACAAGATGGCGGGCATAGTCGCGCATAAGTACGACTCCTTACTTGCGACGCCGCCAAATGCGCAATTTTCAGCCGTCGCTATTATTTACTACTACAAAATGTCTACATGAATGAGTGTTTAACGTATTTTGTTTAAAGAATCACCCACATTTTCGCAAAATAACAATTAGCAAGAAAGACAATTTAAACAAAGCAGGTGTATAATGACGGTGACTAATTTCATGACGTGCCGCCTTGGTTGTCTACAGTCCAGTCCTTTGTTTCCATTTCCCGAACAGCTGCGAGCGTCCGCAGCAGTCAAAATCGGCTTGCCTGCTTTTCGGAAAAGTTATAATCAGCTGAGTGGATATGAAAAGGTCGCGACGTCGCACACGCAGCACACACGTGCAGTGGCCTGCAATGAACGACCGTGTGGAGGTCGCGCGCGCGCCTCCAGACGCGAAAAAATCGCAAGCACCGCAGCGCAGCGGAAATAAAAACAAAACAAGAGCTCCGGGTGCGTCGCACTCGCTTGGCGTGGCACGGCGACCTTCTTTATTCCTTGCGCAGAGAGTACATTCCCCAATTCGGGCTCCTTGACTTCCTTTTTGTGTCTTTGTTCGGCACGCAAACTGCACGCTGGTAAATTTAGCACAGCGGCGTCGGCCGCGACGGATTGCGGAGACAGCCAGTACTCAGGTGGGAATCGAGCCAAGATCAGCTTGAAATAGACTAATGGCAAACAAGAACAACAACGGAAATGACAAGGAACTCCTGTGTTAATTATAATTCTTTTTTGTTTTTCTTTTTTAGGAAAATCATGAAACAAAGGAACCCACTGGCTAATCGATAAGTAAGCTCCATTTAATCAAGATCCCTAACAAATGCACCCCACATCTGCACCAATGGTAACGACAGCATGCAAATGGAACCTGCCATTATCGCCAACGCACCAAAAAAGAAGGAATTGCAGCGCACGCAAACGTGTGAAGTACGCGTGCATCGTGTGCATACACAGTACACACACGAAAACAGGGGACCCACGCGAAGGTCACTAACCCCACGCAGTAAGTTTCGTGGGTCCCCGAAGAGAGAAATCCTTGATGGTTAGCTTTACGCGCGCGACTTTGACCGCCACGCTGCGAGGAACTATCACGAGCAGATATGTTGATGCGTACGCATCGCTTGTTAATATAGACTGGTGGCCTTTGCCTTTCTAACGGACAACACATATTTCAAATAACGAAGGAAAAAGTAAATACTTTTACTGCAAGGCTACGTGTATAAAACGCACCTGGGAATTAGTCCTGATAAATTTGAGTGCCCCGAAAACAAAAGGCGCAAACAGTCAAAATGAATCATATGTAAACAAAGCCCGAGTAAAATCAATTGCGTTTTCAATTTGTTGCTAGCGATTGGACGTGGGATAAAAACGATAAATTGAATTTCTAAAGCTGACTCATGTTGCCTTCCAAGAAGTTCAGAAAACGGCGAAAATGAAATTAGCCGCGCGCATGAGTCATGCTCGAGAATCATTATCGCAGCAATATTGATTACAAGCCCAAATAATAAACAAGATTAGAAGCAGTGAACAATTAGATGTTTTGGTTATTCGATATATGAATGTATGATTAAACTGGCAAACGAAGCACCGTTAATAACTGAAACCACATTATTCAGTAACAGTTTTTTCAACAAAATCTATGCTGAAGGGTTTTTAAATTTTATATGTGCATATTGTAGGGCACAGACAACCAACGATGCACGTTCTTTCTTGCTAATTATAGAAAATTGCATCCCATGAGGACATATGCAGGAGACAAGAATTCAGAGTAACGAATTTTATCTTCCAGACCATTAATGGAAGGTTTCTATGAAATGGGTCTAAGAAGTTCTCCTCTGATTTTTAAAGATTGTGTGATGGTAACCGAATTGATAGACGATGTGTTATTGGAGAAATAAACCATGGATTCTTTCATACCTTTAGTCTTTAATGAAATTGAGTGACATAGAAAATATTGAATTCAGAGCAATTCCAATCCACTAGAACATTTCCCAACTCGATTTGGCTTAACGTCTCTTTGCCCACTGCCTCCAGTATTCCCTGTATTGGACGCCGCTTCTCCCGGAAATGAGATGCAAACGAAGAAAACTTTGTTCCCCTTCTCTAATTTTACAGTCATCATTCACGCGCCTCCGCACACCATTTACAAAACACAAACAAGACCCAGCCGACAATGTTTATCCTTGAACAGCCGCCAATAAAGCACGCGAATTAAAACGCTCTTCCGAAACCCATTTCGAAATTTTCCAATTTGCTATCACGATTAATGCGATAGGCACCTGTTTTTGCTGGTTGCTCGAGTGCGATTCCCGTAATAAAACAAACAGGTTCTCCATCTGCAGAAATAACTGTTCCGACTGTTTGTCAACATCACCTGGCGATAATCGCGGCGTAAATATGCAAGCAAATAGTGCACTATCTACGTAGCAATTAGTAAAATTAGCTGGAAAATGTGAAAAATAATAGACTGCAGGCATTTGTTACGCAAGCCAAGTCCAACCAACCAGACGAGGGCGAATGACAATACCAGGTCCTCGTCACGAAGCTTATCGCTCGACAGCCACACGTAGAGCACAATTATGAAGAGTGCGACATCAGTAAACGATAAATCCATAATGTCTCTACAGAACTGATGGGTTGTTACATTATGTACTAATGTACTTGTTGTTTAGTATTCCTTAAAATCCACATGAATACAATACACTTGTATATACGAGAAAATGGCCGACCGTGAGCCATGGTGCCACTGCCGTCGCGACACAACACCTGCACTCCTGCACAAGTCACACCCGCATGTGTACATCTGCACATTTTGCATTAATGTATAGTGCGCCCAGCATGGTATTGAGCGCCCACGTAGCCCCTATGGCAATTAATTGAAAGCGATTATTAATAAAGACTTACGTACTGCTGGGTGCTGCAAAACTGGTATCCGAAAATGGCGAGCAGGCTAGGCTATGCGTGCACACCGCGATTCCACACAGAGAAGCCGAGCACTTGCCGCCACCGAGGGCGCGCGGTTGGATTTTGGAGATATGAGTTTAAGTTGTGAGTTTTGTACTCGATGATGACGAGCGATGAACCGTCGCCTTTCGGCCTGGTGTCCACGGCGCGAACGTATGGACACAGCAACACGATTGACAAAACTGGCGATCCAGCGATAGTAGCGACGCGTTAATCGCTCAACATGCGGTTGCGGACGGAGCTATCTTGCAACACGTGACGATGAATACTGAGTTTCCATTGGTGTAAATGGCGACACTAGCGCTTTAATTTCGAATAAATTCAAATATAAAATTATTTTCCGTTTAAAATATTATTAAAACAATTATTATAAAATACATTGCAAGTAAATTCAATGCATAAAAATTATAAAATATGATTATTGATGGCAATGACGCTAAAGCAGATGACAACACATTGCAATTATTGTATTTTATACAAATAAACAGAAGTGCCACCTTCAGAAGTGGTGAAAATTCTAACTAATCTCTTCGAAAAAGATCAACAAATATCACAAACATTCTTTGAACTAAATTGATTTTCCCATTGGATTTTCCTATATTCGTAGATTTCCCAAATAGTAACAATGGTAGCCAATAAATTTAAGAAGGCTGATACTCCTGAAGGTAATATATTTTGATGGAATTAAAGTTTTCCTCTTGTAACCTAAAATCAAGATTACCATATTTGCCATAATTTTAGCTGTTTTCGCGAAATATATTGCAGAAAATGAAGATTTATCAGTGGGTATTGCTGCTATAATGACTCTCATGGACACAATAAAGAATGCCAAGTGTAAGTTATGTTTTAATCCTTAAAGTGTTCTTTTAAGTGATTCATTTCAGACAGCACATTACAAGAACTCAGGAAAACACTACATGAAAGCATTAAGAAAATGAAGCAGACAGACCACCCAGTAGCAGCTATCACATCAGGGTGTGAATTATTCATGAGATTTATTACCTTAATTGAGGATTCAGAGGTAAAACATTGAAGTGACCCAAAAAATGCAACTAAATTCACCATATTTTTAGTCAATTGAAGACTGCAAACAGAGAATGTTAGCTAGAGCAGATATTTTCCTCCAGAAATTGAATGAATCAAGAGGGCGTGTTGCTCAAATAGCACAGAGATTTATTCTAGAAGGTTCTGTAAGTTACTTCATTACAACTACATTTCAAAGATGATAGGAACATTTGTAGAAAATCCTGACACACTCTAAAAGTAGAGTTGTCCTCGCGGCAATGAAAGAAGCAGCCAAACAAAACAAAAATTTCAATGTTTATGTAACAAACACTGATAGACGAGCTGATGTAATGGAAGAAGAGTTGAAAAGTGAAGGAATTGGTGTGACAGTCATTTCTGATGCTGCCATTGGCTATATAATGGAGTCTGTGGACTTCATTATGGTTGGAGCAGAAAGTGTTGTTGAAAGTGGTGGCATTGTCAACAAGGTCAGTGAAATAATTTTCCATAATGACTGATGGTGAAAGTAATGCTTTCTTATAGCTTGGAACTTATCCAATGGCAATGTGTGCAAAGGAAATGAATAAACCTTTCTACGTCTTAACCGAAAGTTTCAAGTTTTCAAGGGTCTACATTTTAAGTCAAGACGACCTTCCCGAGGAATACAAGGTGAGTCTAATGTGCTTAATACGAAAGTTCGTGTCCAATACCTTCATTTATGCCTTTTATGCCAACAGTATTCACCTTCAATGAAAAAGGAGAAAGTGAAACTCTCCATGGTTGATTACACGCCGCCAATCTACATCACGCTAATGTTCACCGACCTCGGAATTCTGACGCCATCTGCTGTGAGCGATGAGTTAATCAAACTGTACTTATGAACGACGACTAGCGGTTTTGTCTCGAGCAGAGTGTCGTATAATACATTTAATTGAATGAAAACATAATTTTATGCTTAGTCGTTACTACTATGAATAAATATAAATTGTTGCGATGTTTAAATAAGGATAAGGCACACGTCATATCAAATATAAGTCGCATAAATAATAATCACAGGAATAATCATCATAAATTTCACTTCGACGCGGAAAGCAGATCGTTTCGCCGTTTTATTCGTTTCGATTCGTGAATTGTAGGTTCTTAATTTTAGTATTGTTTAAGGCTGGAGCGATAAACAGCGCAGAGTGTATCGACGACTGTCATAATTTGCTCAAAGTTGGGACGTTTCTCAGGTTGATATTCCCAGCATCGTTGCATTAGTCTGTACATTTCGTCGGGGGTGTTTTCCGGTGGAGGCATTCGATAACCTGTAATATAGTTACGTTACAATACATCTTAAATCGTTGTGAACGTGTTGAAACTCTGAATGTAAAATTTGTGAAACGGTGGATGTGCATTAGCTTCCTTCCACGCAGCATGCATTTTACTCGATTTAGTTGAACTTCTAACATGTACAAACCTGCATCAATCTTTTCCCTTGCTTTTGTATTACTCATTCCACTGTAGGGTGTACCACCTCTTGAGAAAATCTCCCAGCATAGAATTCCATAACTCCATACGTCACAAAGTGACGTATATTTACCTAAGGAAATTCATTACAAATACGTAAATAAATTCTAGACAACTATTTTAGAGCACAAACCAAAATTCAAGGCTTCTGGTGCTGTCCACTTAATAGGAATCTGTTTCATCCCATCTGAAACAATATATTCTTCCTCTTCACGCGACATACCAAAGTCTGAGATTTTAACTACATTTGCATAGCCTGAAATAAAAACATTCGATGCACTTTTCCGAATCCGTATAAAAGTTAGTACTTGGTATTATCCTTACCAACTAAACAGTTCCTAGCAGCCAAGTCTCGATGTATACAATTCTTCGACTCTAAATACCTCATCCCAGCCACAGCATCCAAGCACATATTCATCAACTGAGACTCGGTCAAAGTAGCTGCCTTCTTTCTCAAAAACGTCAGCAATGATCCGCCTGGCACCAACTCCATCACAATCATAATGGGCTGCTTCTGGACACAAATTCCTATCAACTTAACAATATTGGGATGGTCATATTGCTTGAGAATACGGCCTTCTTGCAAGAACTTCTTCTTGTGTTCATCTGGTAGTGTGACCCGACATGTTTTCACCGCAACTTCTTGTTGGCTATTTTTAAGCTGTGCTTTGTATACATCTCCAAAATTGCCCTATCAAAATCACATGCAATTACTATCATCAAATACGAAAGGAAAGGAATGAGTAGCCTTACACGTCCAATTTTATCTTTTAAATTAACATCGTCATTGTTTAGTTCCCATCGCTCACGAGGTATTGGTTTGTACAAGATGGCGCCGGAACGCGCTGTGACCGGAAGCCCACTGTCACACTGGTAGAGAATCAATTCGCGGATGCTCGGAAAAGCTGGCCCTTCAAATCGGTAATGTCCCTGTGAAACAATTTGTTTGAAATTTGCGTAGCAGAGTATCGTACCATGTTGAACATACTTCAGTTGTAGTCTGAACAATAAAATGTTTATGTCCTCCCCAACAAACAGACAACACAGTTTGGCACTCGTCATTCCTCGTCGTTTCCCTTACAAGGAAATCACCTTCTTGTGTTAATAACCTCACCACTTCTTCTCGGGGGAGAACACCATGGAACCAGTCTTCATCAACCAATGGTTTATTTATACTTAAAGACACCTTAAATGACCATAAATCAATCTCAACATCAAATCAAGATTTCATTAAACTACTAAAAGTCGCAAAACAAACCCAAGCTTCTTTATAAACATAAAAAAAAGCTGCAAAAGGCAAACAAACATGGTGTTAGAAGCAAAACTGTGCAGAAGAAAACACTAAGATGTCAGTTATCAGGACATACAGGATCAGCCCCTTCGCTCTGTGTAGCGGACCCTCTGCGAACTCGCGTCCTAGGTGGCGCTATCGGAGAAGATGGTGCCGACTTCCGTCGGAACGGCTTCCGGAACAATCGTGCGACAAACTTGTGCTTCTTGCCAGCGATTGGTGACAAGGGCACCTAGTGACCCCAAACACAATTAAGACCATCACCGAGGGGAATAACGAGAAGCATCACAAACCATCACCAATCAATTAGCGTAATGCGAAGTTGATAGTGACAATTATTAACAATTGGATATTTTAGAGCAACTGCTTTACCTGTTCAACGGAATTGCTGATAAATGTGGCTGAACTATCTATTGATATATCAAGTCCAGAGGGGACTTCCTCACAACCTAATTCATTGAGCGCGGATTTGATGAGTTCAGTTTGTTTGAGCATTTTTCTTTCCAAACATTTAAGTTCGTTGAGTTCTTTTTTGTTGGTTTCAATACCACCGTTCGACGATAATCTTAAATATATCCAGTAGAATTGTGTTTCTGTTGTTCCCAAAGTAAATACGGTAATGATAACTTACCGATTTGAAAGAGTTGACGTTAAGCAATTCGAATCATTTCCAACTTTACCATTTTGTAGGACGCCATCATGTGAAGGTATCAACAGCGCTCTCTTCTCTTGACTTTCCTTCAAACTACTTTCCAACTCACTCAATTTAGTCCTCAACCATTCCACGGTCAAGTTGTCAACGGTTAGTTGATTAGGAAGCAGTTTTCCTGCTGAATCTTCAACTAATGCTTCATCAAATGTGAATTTCACTGGTTCAGAGGGCGCTGTTCTGGATCAGCACAAAAACATTAATATAACTAACTTCAGATGTTGAAAATACGTTTTAATAACTCACTTATGTTTCTCTGTGAAACTATTATATTCATCACATGGTTTGATAGCCTCTAATCCACCTTCAATCCGGCGATATACTTCTCTGAATTTCTCAGCAGTTAAATCTGAATACTGCGCTACTTCCTGCAGGAGTTGTTTCCACGCAGCAACAAACGTCTCCTGAACAGTTTGTTGATGTTCCAGTAATCCTGGAAGGAGGACAGTCCGGAAATCCTTTTCAAACTCGGAAGCTTCACACAGCAGAAGGACGTACTCGTTGTGGGTTAGGTGAAGTTTTCTACAAGCCTTCTGATACTTGTCTCGAACTTCATCTAGCTTTCTTCCCCCACGTCCAGCTGTAAACAAAGGTAATTAATTTTGATAATAGAGTTTCAGTATGTTTTGCGTGAATAGAATTGTTTCAAAAATAGAGATGAAGCACGTAAACTCATTTGTAATGCGTCAATTTCGATGCCGACACCATTCCTGTTGCAACGCCGTCGCAGAACAGGAATATACTCATTCCGAGGATATTTTTAGCTGGCGGGCGAAAAACTTGGAATCGGACTTGAACTCATCGCTTCTCCCGCATACAGTGCAAGCAATCCAAACTCAGCTATGATGATCATGAATTATGAAATAGTATTCAATTTACATGCTTCACACATACCAATCACAAATTACGTCGCCAAGAACACAGAATCACAACATCCAGTCTAATCTTAATGTAATCTGTTAAATGCAAAGCAAAAAACAAAGGCACAACGCAGTATTTCGCGATGAATAAAAAAAGAGTGTTTTTACTCTGCGCACACGTGTCCATTGTTCCAGCAATGTTTGTCTACAGAGCCGTTAATTAACCTGTGACATTCTAATTGCTCGTCGTCGTGAAAGAATTCAATTAACGTTAAAGTGCACTTAAGTCGACTTACATTTGACGTAATGCTCCTCGAAGCGCGACCGCATCTGTTTGTACACCTCCAAGTATTTTTGGTAGTCTGTCTTTTTTCTTTGAACATCTTCCTGCAACTAAAAATATAATAATAGTTTAGTAAAAATAGGACAGAGGAATAACTATTTTGCGAGGCGCATTTTGAAAGCCTACTAAATGGAAATCAAAAATTCGACATGCACGTATAAAGGAATGAAGCGAAAAGTAACAAATTACAAGCACGAACATTTAAAACTGAAAGGTAATAATTAAAATGATCAAGCGTTAAATACTTAAACTTGCAGTTAACAAAGATCCCCGTCGGTAATAAACTAAGTAAAAATAGAAAGTGTGTATGGACCCATGGCAAGTAGTTTAAATGAACCACAACAATCTCTTGTCTTCTTTGTAAATGATGATCGTTTATGACAGCTGAACTGACATTTTTCATAGCACAGTGTTACCAACCGAAAGGCAGAAAACCTAGAAAACAAAAGACTTCTCTACATCCCGAAACAATTTCCATCATTTCCATATCAAAATACCAGTCATATGGTCACTCCGCTGGACCTGCTGGATAGTCAAGACTTCTCGATTCTTGTTCATTAAGATTTCGCCTCGCCGCACCTCAGACATGGTTCATTGACTTTTCGCGCAGCGGCAGTCGCGGTCGACCGCATCGCCACACTCAACCGTCCGCCACTTGAATTCACAAGCGCCTTGCTTAAGAATGGGTACCGGGCATCAACATATTCACATTCTCATTTCGGAATGTCCGGTCGTTTATTTTTATTTATAGACAGCCCGTACTGCCTCATCTTAGATGGACCTCTATTCTCAAATATCCAGCAGTCCAGGATGATTACTCACGCATAATCCGTACTACTTTCTGTGGCCGTCAAACGGTTTCTCCTTATGAAGATTAAGACGTTGGAGAAGTTCAGGAATGAGTAATATGAAGGTATTTTCTGCTGCCGTGTTGTTTGTTCCATTTGTTACGGAAAACGCAATTTCAGTTTGCAGTGCAACGCGTAGAATCAGTAAACGTATTTAACTGTAATAAATACCGATTTCCACATGTGCTGCAACGGTCCACACAGTTTGCACACTTCACTGCAATTGATTTGCAAGACATTCTCACAGTCTAAACCATACCATACATGAATATATTGAATGCTGGTCAAGAAAGTCAAGAAATTGAAAAGTAGATTATAGGTTTACTGTATGAAGCTACATAAAAAAGAACTACGAAAGAAAAGTTCCAGAGCTTTATGATACTTGACATCTTGACAACATCAGCCAAGTAGCAATTAACCACCAATTGTCTTGAAAGCATACAGCAGTTATTATTTCTGTTCGGAGCCAAGTTGATTAAGTGAATTAATTGTTGCTCTCTCTCTCTCTCTCTTGCTCTCTGCGTCCCTCAGCTTAGCACACCGACGATTATGTTCTTAATTGCTGTACACCATCTACACCAAGTCGTGCAAAGTGAACGTCATTTAATACCAGTGTAAATTTGTAAAATGGGTGTAAAAATGTGTTGGGACATTGCAAACGTTTGATTTGCGTTTAGCAGACAGGCATAAATCTTAAAGTTTATACTATGATTATTTTGTGATTTCCCAGCATCAGTTACTCAATTTCACTCAAAAATTATTAAGTTCCTTTCTATATGGCATCACAATTGACTATGGTTTATTGTCCGAATGTTTACACCGCTTCTCGTGTCAATGATGACAGTAACTGTTAACTTCGCATGTTCGGCAAGTGTCCTACATACATTGAATAATTTTATTTATTTATAATCATTACGACTAGCTGCATTCGGCTGTACACCGTGCGTGGACAAATCTCAAACAGTCGCACAAGTTCATCTAAAAATGTTAATGCGATTCTCAATATAAAGCAGCTCGTGCTTAGGTCATCCAAAATGGTAATCCAACATATGCAGACAAGAAGTAGGTAGTAGGTGAGACATGTGACGATTGTTTACACTTTTACAACCGAAGGAATTCATGATCTAAGCAGGTGAAAGAGTAGGTAAAATATAGTGTCAACAGTGTCAAATCAGAGGAGCACTGAAGGTTGCTAACATCGTTAACAAGCATTGTATTTTTGCTGGAGTCATACTTTTTAACATTGTTTAAAACAATTCATGTAAAAAAAAACTACGCCTCGAAAGTGTTAAAGGCAATAAAAACAAACGGAATCAATCAAGTCACAAAAGAATAGTACCAACCAAAATTATTGCAGTTAACGCGTGTTAATGGAAGTAAATGAAGCATGCAAGCACAAAAAAAACCTGTCAAGTGTAAATCGCAAAAGGAAATAACGGTCACACACAATCTAAAAGCAAGCGTGGATTTTGTTGTAATAGCATTCATATCGCGCTGTTCAGTAGCTGAGAACTACTGAGGTTGCTAATTGACGCAGTAAGGAGCAATCATTGCTGGAATTGGAGCAATTGCAATTATGACTCGCGCAATAATTGCAAGAGAAGTTATAAAAGCTTTGAGTAATTGAAGCGAAAATATTTAAGTTCAATGCGGATTAGATCAGCGGACCAAATTAACGCGCTATTTGTGTTTGAGCAGACGCGACGTGTAAATATGCTATTCTTGCGGGAGGTGTAATGTATCACAAAATTATTCCAAAAGTAAAACTGAAAATATACTAAAATAACAAAAACAATCATCGATATGATTAAAGAAGCTCGATTCTGCAAGTGTCATGACCGATGGCATTTGTTTCCTGTTTATTTTCTAGACTAAGTTCCAGATGGCGCTGACGCGCAGAAATAATGAAACTATTCGCATTAAGCACCCCCTTTATGCTGATAAATTTTAACTACTTCGAAATATCACGAGTTTAAAATAAATAGTTTTCTTTTGTTTTCTCTTAATATATTAGAAAGAGCACAACTGGTGGTAATTTGTGAACCCACGCTGTTGAAACGAAATAACCTCAAAAACCATCCTCTAAAATGCAAGAAATTTGCACTTTTCAAATTAACAGTATTAATCACTTGCATTATTCAGGTCACCTAGCAAATAACATAAACCATCTGACCCAGGAAGCAACTACTACTATGGGGTCCCTTTCATCCGTGTCACTATCAAAAGTCAAAAACAAGCATTTTCAGATATTAAGCAACGTGACTCAGTACGAACAATTCCGTCATTGTGGCACGCTCGCGCTGATAAAAGATAAGAAAGTTATGCAGTCGGATATCACCTACCATATAGTAGCACACCAACTGCCAAAGTAACAATCACGTAAACACACCACGTAAACAATACTCAACAAAATATCACCAAAATATCACAAAATAAACACTTCAATGCATTAAATAATATTGTAGTATCTTGTTACTTACATGTTGAAATTGTTGAGCAATTCTCATATGCTCCTCCTGATACAATTTCCTCGCCTTGCGCTTTTCTGCATGCAATGCATTGAGCCCATCCAGAGTTTTGCTTTCAATCAGGTCCGCATTCTGTTTTAGCAACTTCGCGGCGCATTCAAACTCCTCCATCATGGTGCGCCAAGCAGCCTGCACGCAGGACCCAGCGAGGTCATCTGCATTCGTGCCGCCACCCGCTACCTTCGCCCCTTGTGCAGCCGCCGCCGACAATGCCAACGCATACTCCCTATCCGCGCGCACCTTGGATGTGAGACACCGCTTCATCGTCTCCAGCAAGCGTAGCTCTGAGTCCTGGCGCACAAGCAGTGCTTCATGTGCACTGCGGCCTTGCAACGTCGTTGAAAATCCCATTGCTAGCATCAAACGCAATCGGAGCAAACTTTTGTCAAAGAGTTGTGTAACTCAACGCAATGTTATAGACATCTTTCCAGGTGTCTCTTGAATGTAGCCAGCCACTGCTTTTATGAATATCTGTTGCTATGGTGCCTGCACTCCGCTGCACTAAAACAAATATAAACAAAAGGCGATCAGTATCCAATCTTGATGGCGATTGTGGTGATGTGTGACGCGTTGAGCTGATGTTTGTTGACGCACCTCGTTCCGAGTGACTAGCTGCCAGAACTCTTGCCCGTGTGTCGACAAAGTCAACTTCTTTTTGTTCGCCGTCTCGGGGGTCAGGCCGCGCGCGCTCGACTGGCCACCGATTGTCGCTTGTTCTTGTCTGCGGCGCGACCGTTTTTGTTATTCTTTACCTCTTTATCGGTCCACCTCACGCTGCTTTCCTACGTGCGCCGCGAGAAGAGATCCGCGCTCCCCGCTACCCATCTTACATTCACATCACACAACCGCGCAAACTTTCAAACTCTGCCTGCGCAGACAGAATCACACCTTGCAGACGGTAAATGCTCGCACTGATATTGCACAGAATTTAACTGATTGTATAATATCAGTGATAAGTCACGTAATATTATCGTTTGGGGCGACCGCAATATTTCTCGCTTTAATTCATTTATTCCACTTCTGTGTTCGAGTTATATTTATCTTTATGATACGCTCCAATGTAATCGCCCACCGCTTTCGCATGCGCGTTGAAACAACACAAGTCTACGACTGCAAGCGTTATGTGCGTCCTGAGTCGCGGGGAGCCGTAGACTGCAGCCGATCCAAGCCAAACCGGCTTTGGAGTTGTTGCTGCTGGTGCTGCTGCGCCGATTACACTGAAATAAAATCTTGTCCTAGCAGTCTGGCCCAGCCTAGCAGGCGCATATGGCAACAGGTTCTGATCCATTTAAATAAACCAATCGTTGGTTAACAATTGGCAACCACATGAACTCAACCTAGCGACCAACACAAATTGACGCAGAGTAAATTGTAACTAAACTTAATACACATCAAGAGAAATATTATTGTAACACCAGTAACGCTAAGAACTCAATCGAATGCAACCATGCATTGTATTGACGTGATCGTCAGCACCTGAACATAGGCAACCTCGTGAACTCTCAAAATAAATTTTGTTTTTGCTCGCCCGAGCCAAATAATCTTCTATACGATGATATTAGAAGAGCAATTTATCCAGTATTGTTTTATTTCTCTTGCAAATCGCTATAAATGCGTCGAAAATCAAGTTAAATGATTTGAACCCATTCTGCTTTCTTATACTAACATCTTTTGCAAAAGTACCAACCACAATCAAAAAATCAGTTGGATTTTCTTGAATTTCAGATGGTTAACCCCGGTTTAACCATTAAATACGTAGTCATAACCTTGATTGTTTTCTTTTATTCCACATTTGGTTTCTTATTTAACATCTTGATTGTACTCATCAACATATCATGCTTAGTCCGAGTCAGATATTTCTTGGCGTAATAATCAAAAGTACCTTCTTTATGCAAAATCTTGTACAGCCTCTCACCATATTTTCTTCAAGATAAAAGTTCGAAGTATTGAAAGAAATATCAACCAAATCAACTTACCTGGTATCCACATTCTTATCATCTAAAGAATAATACAAATTCGCAATAATCCTCTTCCTAGTCGACTCCAAATTTGGATTACTCATGATTGCATTAGGCCCAGCAATTACAACAGCACAAATTGTTAATCTTACAGTAGCACAACGCACTAATGGATTACGATGAGTTGGGCCTTTCTCACAAATAGATCGCACGGCATGGAAAACAGGAATGTGCGTTACCATCGCATCCAGCGCTAAGTTTGCATCTTGGCGAATGAATTTACTAGCATCTGCCGTCTTGTAGAGAAGTGTGTTAACTATATCGTCAAATTCCTAGGTAATAAGTTAGTGTACTATTAATTTGCTTACAAAGTCCATCGAAGACTACTAATAATATAACTTACTGGACGTCGTGTATCTTTCATAACCTCAAAAAAGTGCCCGGTTAACTGGCAAGCAGTGCGTGCAACATGCGATCTAGGGGATTTCAACAATTCCAACAACCTTTGGTTAATCAACGTCATATAGGGAACGAGTATGCTCCTTGATGTGTTTCGTGCACAATCAATGATTTCTGCTAATCCTTTGAGCGCAGCATTGAATTCAGGTGATTTTATTCTGTTCAACAATAAGAAAAGGCCATTGTCACAGGATGATGACGAACCAAACAATGTTGATGAACTCTAGAAATCCACATAGGAACAAGTGACTATGGAGAAATATTGAGCTATCACACTATTTCCTTACGAATGCAGCTGGTATCTTCTCATCTCTTAAATTTTCTCCGTCAATTACATGCATTTTCCCAAAATCCTCGCTCTTCACAGCTCGCGCCTTCAGTCTGCCACAATTTTTAGTGAAGGGAATCTCATGTTTTCCGTGTTTCATCCTTGGACTGGCAGGACCTCCCTTGAACTTATTTCCCATCAACCACCTAACACTCTCTACCTGTTGTTTCAATGACTTCTTCTCGGAACTAAGCGTTGGTGACATAAACGTACTTATTATGTTACTCTCTGTTTTCCGCCCGGTCGGATAAATGTATTTCTGAAGACTTGCCGACTCAACCATTGAAGCACTCCCAAACTTATTGAAATCCTCAACGTCTTCCATATTGTAAACTGGTGCGCGATGTCGTTTCATACAACTTTTCATATTCGCTGAACTTGAATTATTCAATGATTGTCTTTCCACTAAAGACCTGCTGCGGATATTCTTTGCTTTAGGCTGCATCGTGTGTTGCCTACAACTCAACTTCTTTGATGTGCTGGACAGATTAGAGACAAATGTTGTTTGTTGTGATATTTGCGTGTGGTCCAAGTAATCCTCGCTGAGGTTTTCATTGTCAGAGTCCATGCGTGGACTTGGTATGCAATGTTCCGATGAGGTTGTGTTGGATTCAAGACCATATTGGAACTGAGTATGCCACATTTCCAATTTGATTAGTTTTGACGGAACGATGGACTTTTTAGGCGTAAGATTGATTAAATTATGAAAGGAAGTTATATTCCTATTAGGAGTCGTCTTCGGTACATGCTGAACATCTTCGACATCCTCATTCAGTTGTGTCTGACAACAACAAAATCTTAATGTTTTCTGTTGATGCAATTTATGCGTTGATAAGTCTGTTCCCGATGACACAGCCAAGCCATTTGTACTTTTCACATCTTTAATAGTTTCCAACGAATATTTGGCTATGCCATGAAGGGAAACAATGCCAACGGTTGAATTGACGTTGCCTGGAAGTGGTGGAGGTGTATCTGAAATATTGCATTCGCTGGAACGTAAGTCATCATGAGATAATGTTGAACTCTTGATGTTATCAACCCATTCATGAAGTCTCGCATCTTTCGCGTCCTTCAACTCGATATAATCCTGTAGATCTCTTGTTATTATGCTTCGATGAATAGGATTTTCCTTCTCGGGTTGCTGGCGTTTATTAAGACTATCTTCACTGAACGCATCCTCATCACCTCGCGCGGATAAATCAGGATTCTCACCAATAAGCTCCGGAGATGGTAAATGTGGGAATACATTCATTGGCTTTGATTTTGGCCTGCATATTTGTGCTTTATTATTCACCTCTTGATGTTTCTGATCTATTTGTGCAAGTTGCAGGATGGTTTTAGACGTTTGCGTGCTAGATTCCCGAGGGATGCAGTGAATTAGATTGTTTATAGTTGGAAGGTGGTTAGTTAATTTCTCCTTGGTTGGCGTCAAAGTACAGTCTGTAATTAAATAGCATAAGTGGGAGATTAAAAAAAAGTAAGTAAATTGATACGTTACTATCAGGATTAATTTTGTTCCTTCCCTGTCGCAAATCACTATCGTGTCTTTTGACAAACACTGGCGACATAAAAAGTGATTTTGGTGCCTTGGATCCTTTTTGATTGAGTGTTTTAATTGATTGTGTATAGTTGGTACTCATTATTCACCATGGAATGGAATTTAATCAATGTTTCCCTTAAAATACCCTCTCAAAAAATGCAAATACAAGCTGCATTACCCCGCAGTATGCTCTAGGACATTCAAGATTTTGTATTGTTATGATAGATTTGACATACCTGTCCTTTAATTTAGCGCTTTTAATTATTACTTTTGGATTTATTGTGATTATTGCGAGTTTACTTAGGGTTTGACATTTGACAGAAGTCAATCTTTAAGAATTGAAGCAGTTTTCTCCAAAAACTGCCATTTCCCTTCCATTAGGCCGTCTGTTATTAAAAAAATGTGCCCTCCAATTGCCCAAAATATTATTTAGTAATTTAAACTTGTAATTTTTAGAATTTCGTAATTCTATGTTATAATAGATTTGACATATGTGTTTTTTATTTGAATGGTTTAATTTTATTAAAGTTTGATATTGTTGACAGATTAACATTGCATCTATGCAATATCTCCTTCTGTTAGTAAAAACTGCCAACACTTTCAAAATATATCATATTCGAACGTAAAGTTGTAGTTTTTAGGAGTACTTTGTATTTCATGTATATATGGTTGTCTATATTGTGCCTCATTCTTATGTATTTATAACGCTATGTTGATTTCATTCTTTAGCAAATTTTCGCAGTGAAAGAATATTAAAGCGTGTGCAGCTGTTACATCAATTCCCCACCTTTTATGTCCACAAACGTCTCAATGTCTCAAAAGTATGCGAATCACATCTCCACGCCGATTATCCCACGCTCTATTTGTATAAGATCTTTGAACGCTTCGATTATTTCTTATTCTAATCCCAATACACGACGATTCATATATCCACATGGGACATGCGTTCGAAGACATTTGTTTCTGCCGTTTGTGGTACAAACAAGTAACAAACTTCAAAACGCAGATCAAGCCATTCAAACGATAGGAGAATCCTGGAAATGCTATAAAAGGCCTTATTACTCTACATTTACGTTCAGTTACATTTGAACCACACGAATCATTCATGATCATCTATTATCTAAAATATACGAATATTGATAGGTAATACACCTCATTGGCTGCTTCCAATCTTTGCTGCATATTGGAGTGAATTAATAGCAGTTGCTTTTGGTTATGTACATAGGAAGATGCATCTTGGTGTAATAGTCGTCGCTTTAGTCCTCTGCGCAACTCTGGTACATTGCGAGGCACAAGTTACCTTCTCCGCAGGATGGAATCCTGGCAAGCGAATGACAAATACTGGATACATCGCCTCCATTGAAGGAGTAGAAACAACAAGTAATCGGAATACACGTGCGGCAACAAAAATCTTGAGCGTTTGTCGCTTATTACTAGTAAGAATTAATTATTTAATGAACTTGTTAGAATAGATGTGTGCTTACCATTTATTGTTTTCGGTTTGGTCCAGAAGCAAATCAAAGCGATGGCGAAGTGCGACCCTTCCAACTACAACTCGCGCAACTCTGACATGCTTCCTACCATATTTGAACCAATGAATGAATGATGCCATTGTTTATTATGTACTGACAATAAATTACCATGTACCATTCACATAGAAATACAGCATTAAACTGTTTGTTGTGAAACTAAATAAAATGTGGCTGGAAATAAAGAAAACAATTGAATTGTTCCTTTAAGTCAACAAAATTTGAAGGAATCTGTAATGTTAGTTTTACACCTGGCTAAAAATGTAGGCGTTTTGATTTTCGTTTATTTACTCAAGCTATAAGTTAATTTTAAGTCCTGAATATGTATACAATTTATTGTAAAGTATTTCTAATTTTTATACATTTTTTTAGAATCTAAAGAATCTAAATAAATTTGTATTTGTTTAGTCTTTTCTAACGCCCGCGACGCCATCTTACAAACTTCGCATGCCTGCCTCGAATGTCTAATGTCAGCTGACGTTCAATGAAATTCGTCGAATACTTCGCATCAGTCTTTGCAAGCCGATTATTGAATAAATTGTACTAGTTTTACCCGTTCTATCACATTTCGATCTCAATCTAACCTAGCTTGTTTCATTACTCATAAATGATTTTTAGTATTAAAAAAGCAATTGTTCGGTGTTGAACTCATTGAGGTGTTGTCTATGAAAACAAAAAAAAAATGGTACAAATCATTCTCCTGTAAAATTTGCATTAAATTTAAGTGATTTTATACATTTTTATTCACACGTTGAAATTCGTTGTGTGTCTACGACGAGAGCAAACGAAACAAAACTGGACCGCGATAATGTCCATTCTTCTGAATAACATCAGCATATTTAGGTTATGCATCTCTTCACTGACTAGAAAAGCTTACAGCAGCAAATCTGACGTTGTAAGTGTTGTTTCACACCACTGAGGAACAGAAGCTAATAAGTTATGTTGTGTATTTACAGAGTGGATTGGTATTGGGTGCTTATACAGAAAACAATTGTGTGGAACTCACTCCTTCAGCAAAGTTATTTGATGCAAAAGTCAGTGGGCAATTGACAAAGAGTCTTGAGAAGTAAGTTTCCATGTATTTTTTTCTAATAGAAACATACTTGCCATGTTATAAAAGCATTATGAATGTTTCAATGTACACTTCTGGTTGCCTACAATTCAATAAATAACTTTTGTTTTACTTGTAATAAATTGAATGTTTGGAACCTACCCTGAAACTTTCATTTAATTTTCTTTCATATGACATTTCTCACAGTATGAGTTTTCACAAGTGTGCAATGAAATCAGTTAAATAGTTTTGAATATGAAAGTAAACTAGTTGAAATGTTTCAGGTTGGTTATCTGCATCACTTCCTAAAATAAGACTTTATCAACAAACTGAAAACAATTCCAAGCAAAAATGTCATCCATGCGAGACGGTCGTAGTTCTGCCGCCTCTACACACAGTGGCGGCATAAGTGGCCCCAACCGCTCATCATCAATCCGTACACCTAAACGTCAACGTCCTACGCCAACGAACTCACTCGAAGAGAAAAATCTAGATCTTGCGTGTCCAGTTTGCTTAGATCTAATTGATGAAGCTTATATTACGAAATGCGGACATACGTTCTGCCACGCGTGCATTGTACGAAGCATCGAGACATTACAATCATGCCCGCGTTGCAATGTTCCACTAACCATGGACCAAATCTTCCCCAACTTTCTGCTCAACGATCTCGTCCTCAAGTACAAACTACGTCGCAACTGTCTCGACGCAATCGGCAGCCTAGAGCCGGATAGCTCTGACGGACTTCGCAACTTCGTTGCCAATGAAAGCGGAAGTCTGACCTTGACTGATGTGAATGTCATGTTAGAAGTCCTCACACAACGGAAACAGCTGCTGGAAGCAGAGTCATGCGCAGCGCAAAACAAACTATTATTAGATTTCCTTAAACATTTAAGACAGAAGAAAACAGATGACAAGCAACAGATTGCAAAGGAATTAGCATTGATTGAGGAGGACATTGAAGAAGTCGAGAATAAACTTAAAGATGTTCATAGTAAATGTCCTACCTTAGAGGATGTCGAACGGACTGTGGCGTCAGCGTCTTCTTTGACCGAAGGCAACGAAAATGTCACGGCGATGAGACAAGAGATGATGGATTTGATTGGGAACATAGGTATTACAGTAAGTGTCACGGGTACAACTACTCCAACTGCATTGATGGCAGCCGGTGCAGCTCAACCATTGGAAGCACCCAAAATTGAAAACAAACTTTCAACACTAGCCACTCGTCGAAGGAGGATGCATGCGCATTTCGACGATTTCGTCCAATGTTACTTTCAGTCACGCAGTACAGACTTGTATTTTCCTCAGGAGAGCCGCGCTGATGAGCCACGACTTCCAAGTGGAGGCCTGGATGAATTCAGAGAGGATTTAGTCAAGTTCTCGAGATACTCTTCAGTTCGTGCCATTGCAACGATTCAATTCGCAAGCGACGTGTTCAACAACTCCACCATAGTCTCATCAATCGAATTTGATAAAGATAATGAGTACTTGGCGATTGCAGGTGTTACAAAACGAATCAAAATCTTTGAGTACGGTACCGTAGCAAGGGACGTAGTGAATATTCATTATCCTTGCATTGAGATGGTGTCCAACTCGAAGATCTCCAGTGTTTCATGGAATAGCTATAATAAAAATACCTTAGCTTCGTCGGATTATGAAGGCACCGTCACAATATGGGATGTTGGGACTGGCCAAAGAACGAAGACTTATCATGAGCATGAAAAGAGATGTTGGAGTGTCGATTTTTCCGAATGCGATCCACGTCTTGTAGCTTCTGGATCAGATGATGCTCGTGTCAAGCTCTACAATATGAATGTCGATCATTCTGTCGCCACTCTTGAAGCAAGAGCAAACATTTGTTGCGTGAAATTCAATCCGAAGAGCAGCTTTCATCTTGCTTTTGGTTCAGCTGATCATTGTGTCCATTACTATGACTTGCGGAACCTCAAGGAAGCACTCTGTTTGTTCAAAGGACACAAGAAAGCTGTGAGTTATGTAAAGTTCCTCAATGGTGAGCATATTGTCAGCGCGTCTACTGATTCCCAGCTACGGATGTGGAATGTCAACGCGCCATATTGTCTACGGTCCTTTTTGGGACACGTTAATGAGAAGAACTTTGTTGGTTTGGCCACTGACGGTGATTACATTGCATGCGGGTCAGAAAACAACGCACTTTATGTTTACTACAAAGGATTAACTAAGAAATTGTTCAAGTACAAGTTTGATGCACCCAGAGGTATCCTGGAAGATGAAGAAAGGCGAGAAGATGATCCAAATGAGTTTGTTTCTGCTGTATGTTGGAAGCCAAATTCGAATATTTTGCTCGCGGCCAACAGTCAAGGGACGATTAATGTTCTCGAATTAGTTTAAGTTTGGAATTGACCATTATATACTTGGTTGTTAGGACAATCATTCATGCCAACTGATTTTTGTGATTCGTAGGAGACGGTTCTTATCGCCGCACAAAGGACTGTATACAGTTTCAACTGATTCAATACACGTCGTACTTACTGTTAAAGAGAAATGTAGTGTACGGCTGTTGCTGCCTCCGTTACTTTCGGAAAGTGATACGTGTTAGTGATTGCTGTCGACACGCAAATAATACATTAAATCGAAAGATCATTTGATTGATTATGGTTAGGCTTAGTTCGGAGATGTTAATAAATGAGCTGTGCAATTTACTTTTAAGTTTGGTTACGTCAAATTGCGTCGATTGTTGATGTTCATATGGATGAGATTACATATAATGGCTGACACTAGCTTAGTACTAATTGTAAGGCAAACATAAGTGTTCCGGAAATGTACCTTTCGATGAATTATTAATTTATTGATAAGTCGTATGCCAACTTAATATTAACTTAAGAGAATGTATTTGTTTTAACAAAGAATCAAAAATAATGGAGACATTGAACACGTAATAGAATGAAACACGTTGATATTTAAGAAGAAAACTACATAAAATTGAAGAGTATAATATTTTTAGATAGATGTTTTTTGTCACATATATTATGATAAATTTGTATTTTACGCCGTAAACGTTTTCAATTCATGGAAAATTCATGTGATCATTACTTGTATTACTTATGAGATGTTTAATCGAAATATTTACGATATATTTGATCTGTATTTTAAAGTGTTTACAATTAAAACAAACAATCGAAGATTATTAAACAAAGTAACGAAAACGGCAAGCGAGACAAAACCAACACAAGTTAGGACATTGTAGACCAATTAGAAGCGAGAGCAAATTGTATTTACACGGTGCGAGGCCCGAAGACATTGTTAGGAGAGATTGACAGAAGAATATTGACACTATTTAATGTTAATTATTCATAACTATGTGTATTGAATGTCCCCACGAAGATGCTATCTAGTTGCCCCCCATTGCCCCATATACGCCATCCTCCCCAGAAGCAAGATATTCAAAATATTTATTGGCAAAAATAGCTATGGCCATATTTAGCAATAAATGAAATTTTACCGATAATTGAAACCGTTGGGAAATGTAAAATAAATGCACGTCATGCGGACATTGGCATAATTTGTCGTTTATTAACAAATGTTTGTTTGCAGCACAGGAGAACTGAAAAATGAGACAACGAGAACATTCTGGGGCCTTGGAGGAGACTTCAATGCGGTAACCATCGTGGGAATGGGTAAAAAGGCAAAGCAATTCAATTTCTTAGAAAATCTTTGTGAGGATAGAGAATGTGCGCGTAGGGTAGCTGCAGTTGGTTGTCAAGAATTGAAACGGTATGGGGTTGTTAACATCAGTGTGGAGGATTTCCAACATCCCGAATGCTCGGCAGAAGGTGCCTTACTATCTTCTTTCAATTATCAAGAATTCCGTTCTAAACCTTTACCGGACGCCAATATCTCTTACTATAACCCATGTGGAGACAAGGCAACTGTAGCTTTGTGGAACACGGGCGTCATCAAAGCCAATGCACAAAATACGGCTAGATGCCTGATGGACAAACCAGCCAATAAGTTAACCCCCACCGCATTCGGGCAATTCGCTCAAGACCTCCTTGGATCATGTAACAATGTAGAAGTCGAAGTGCATCCCAAATCATGGATCGAGTCCATGAAGATGGGTTCTTTCCTGTCAGTAGCAGCGGGAAGTCACGAAGAACCAAGATTCCTAGAAATAACCTATACAAATGCTGATCCATCTTGTAAGCCACTGGCTTTGGTCGGCAAAGGCGTAACCTTTGACACTGGTGGCATTTCAATAAAACCTTCAGCAAATATGCAGAAGATGAAAGGTGATATGGGTGGAGCCGCATGTGTCGTTGGCGCAATGCACGCAATAGCCCAATTGGAGGTTCCAATTAATATGAAGTGCTTCATTCCTATGACTGATAATATGGTATCCAGTAAGGCCACCAGACCCGGTGATGTGGTCACTGCTATGAATGGCAAGACAATTAGTGTTGATAATACCGACGCCGAAGGCCGGTTGATCCTAGCTGATGCTCTGCATTATGCCGGTTGTTTCAACCCAAAAATTATTGTTGATTTGGCTACACTTACGGGAGCAATCAGTGTTGCTCTGGGATATGGTGCAGCCGCAGTCTTCTCCAATAACTATGACTTGTGGAAGGTTATTGAGGCAGCTGGGGCGAGGACAGGTGATAGGGTGTGGCGTATGCCGCTGTGGGAGGTGTACAGAAAACCAATGACAGAATGCAAAGCGACTGATCTGCAAAACGTCTCTTTGCCCGTTTATGGAGCTGGCTCATGTACAGCAGCTGGCTTCTTGGCTGAATTCATACCGAAAGATACGAATTGGATGCATTTGGATATCGCGGGTGTGGCTCTGGATAACAAGCAGCCAATGAACTATCTCAGAGGGAGTATGTCTGGACGTCCCACTAGAACATTAATTGAGTTTATCGTCATGAATCAGGAAAAGGTTAAGTAGCACAAATGGTTCTGAATTGATTCAACTGTTAGAGTTATTAATAAATATGTTCCAACAGGATTGAATGATTGCAGTACTTTGTATTTAGTTTAATTATTGTTTAAGTGCGATTTAGATAAGTTTAGGAGGAGTATGGTGCGATTTCTTAAAAGTTAAGCTACATTATCACAATTTCGAAATTCGGTAACGTTACAATTCAAACAAGTGTCACATCACGTGTTAACAGAATCGATACACTAGCTTTACTGCAAATGGCTGAGTGAATTGGAAAATGTCTCCAGCGAGATTTAAATTGCTTATCATTTATGACCTTGTTCTACTTTAAAAAGTCAAATAAAAGTTTTAGTTCCACCGTGGATCAACCACCCACATTAAGTATCTATGCGCTAAAATTCCATTTTAAAAACCTGGCAGTAATATTGATATAAGTACCACATTCCTTAGTTTGTCGAAGCTAATCCTTATCAAATAATGGAATGTACGATCACCTCAAATCCGGTAATTAGATAGAAAATATAACTCTAGTTTAAGTGTTAGTTAAATAAAATAGTGTAAGAGTAGACATCAGTCTACGAATGCTTTCAACACTAGCATGTGGAATGGAGGTTGAGGTAGGACAGGATAGGAGACAATAGGAATAGGGAGTTGATAGGCATAAAATCGAAATCAAATTGCTCGCTTGTAAGTAGGTTCGTGTCGGAGGGGGACTCTCTGCGGCGGCAGAGGAGCCGCATCTAAGGCGACACGTACTCGGGCAAATTGCCGCGACCGCGTCCTCTGCCGCGACCTCGTCCACGGCCACGCCCCCTCCCACGTCCTCGTCACCTTCGCCCATCGGTCATTCCTGCGACCAAATCTAAAAAGCGCAACAAAGTCATAACAATGGCAGTACAAGGACCGTTTGCTAATTATAGATATTTACCTATGTTACTCGTGGTTTTCTCGAGATATGCCAGGGGTCCTTGTAGCACACCAGCGGCGTTAGTTTGTGCGCCAAATGGTGCCGCCCGCGGCCCACCCATCGCCGCCTGCTGCATGAACATCGCTTGCTGGGAGCCGGGTACCATCACGCCGCCGCCGCCCATGCCGCTTATACCGCCCGGCACCTGCGCAACCAAAGATGATCAGCGATGAGAAACAAGACGGCCGCATTCATTTGCACTGGATTTATTTCATCTTATCAAACAGTCTAGAATTACATGTTGGGCGTCTGGTGTTCAAACGCAACACACTTGAGCAAAATATCCAACAAGGCACAGTCTATCATTTACGCCATGAATTAATCAACATCAACTAATCATTCTATCATCTCAACATCTCTTAAACATTTTTCTTGATCTCCTTGAAGATGTAATGTAGATAAATATCAAATAAAGGCCCTCTTTTGACGGGGATACTATTCTCAACAATCAAGCCTCTTTTGTTTTTGTAACCGCACAATAGCACAACCAAAGTAGGTCTGGTTGTACAACATTAGTGTGTATAGATAGGAACAATATTTTTTGGCATCTATTTTGTGATTTTTGTACGTTATCGGCGATCTACCTGCATCTGTTGCATCTGCTGCTGAGCCATTTGTTGCTGCTGAAGTTGCTGAGCCATTTGCTGTTGTTGAAGCTGCTGCTGCATTTGCTGTTGCATTGTCATACTGCCGCCACTCATTGGATTCTGATTGACACTACCCATTCCTGCCATTTGTGATGCTTGCATACCAGTGGAAGACATCATGCTGCCAGGAGTAACACCTCCAGGTGTTGGCATACCTGGAGCTACTGTGGACACACCAGACATCTGTGCTGGACTTTTGGAAAATCCTTGCAAATCAGAGAGCATATTCTGCCATGCATTGATTTTCTCATAGTGCCTCTTAATCAGTTCATCTTTTCGAGCAAGCTCAATCTTCAATTCATTAATATCCTCTTTCACTACCATTTCAGGCTTGAGTGCAGAAAGTAGAAACCTTTTCTGGAGAAAAAATGCTTCCATTTGTCTGGCCAGATCAATAAAACGCATTGTAGTTTGTTCAACCTCAGTACTGATTTCATCTTTATCAGTTGTGGGAATAGCCTCCTCCTTTGTGAGGACATTGAGGCAATGCTAACAAGAAACACACAAATCAATCATTTCATGATTCAATAAAAGAAGTAATACTAAAACAATACCTGAAATGCTTCAGCAAACTCATCCACAACGTTTCCACTGCTGTTCGTAGGTGTTGCCATTGCTGACACTGGAGGTGATGATTCCTTCATTGGAATTGTTTACGATCGTAATCTTAAGGATAATGGAGGCGGTAGAAAATGGCGCAGCTGGGGTAAATTTAGCAGGAATTTTTCTCACTTTCTTCGAGCGAAACTTATACAGTGTAATTTGTTTTCTCCTTTCTTGTGATGTTTAAGGAACACCAAGGCATGCGTATGGCCTGTTTATAAACACATTTTTTCAATTATTTTTGTGATAAATGCATGGCGGAGAAGCCATGACATTGAAAGGCGAAACGGAAAGCCGCAAGCGCAGCAATAAAATCCACTGACGTGCTGGAAGCATGCGCATGGATGTGATGATGGTGGAGGTGGTAAGTTCTTCCGATTTATAAATATTGAAAACATTGATTAATATTAAGCAAGGGTAGTACAAACAATAGGAACTCATATTTGAAAACAAATGCTTTACCTACTTTATCTCATTGTTAAAAGTAGAACATTTTGTTTTTCTTTAGGGTTCTGGGTGTTTGATGTAGTTTTCAGATGCCTTCCAAATTTACAACGAATAAACAGTCATAACTACTTGTAATCTTCTAGTTTTCAAATGTTTGTAATAATTGTAATATTATTGCAAAAAATCTCAATATTTGCTGTTGTTTGCACCAACAACATATGTAATTATGTTCATTTACTATAGGCAACTTATTAAGCACCCAAAGAAAATAATCCGAAAATTTTAAAATTTATACAAAAACTTAACATACTTCTTTGTAATTTAAAAACAATTATTTTTCATACGTATTGCAATTTAGACTTGTTTACTAAATTGCGTTAAAATTACCAAATTAGTAACAATTGCTCCCAAAATCTGAAATCACCACACAAATTAAACAAAACATTATTAAATATATGATACAATAATTACAGTCAAAAGCAACTTCACACTCATCTGTTTTTTGAATCCAATCGTAAATTTTAATTTGCTTTCCAATAAATTCATCGGGATTTCCTAGAAAAGCATAAATCATACCACATTTCCAAAACGAATAAATTGAAGCGGTGACAACTTACAAAATTGCTTTGGACAATTCTATCACAAAACACATCCACAAACCTTCGACAATTAGCCATGCAACTAGTTGCGCTGAAAAACCCAGATGCCAGACTACATAACATGATACTACTCCACAAACAAGCGTAAATCATCAGGAAGAAATTGTGCTCGTCCTCTAACCTCAAATTGGATTTATCACATTGTCTGTGATGATTCCAAATAATTATCAAGTGATACAACTCGTAAGTAATCCACACTGAATGATTGGATACAAAAAATAAATTTGGTATGGCATAGATTTGGTTTAATTGGTATCCTTGTTTGATGATAAATTGATATTTCTTGTAAATGTCTTTTAATTGCAAGTACCTTTGATGAAGCTCACTTCTTGACGAGGTATTTATATCTGGTAATGATTTCAGTTGTACAATAAGTGCTGAAAGTCTTAGATTTAATGTTTTCAAGTAAAAACAAAAGTGGAAGGATGCATGGATTACAATTAATTTAGGAATATTGATTCCAAGAGTAAAAAGTGATGCATTGAACAGATCATAATGGATGTAGTATGACACCAAAACAGCTGCTGTAGATAACATCATAAACATTAAAGGTACTTTAATTGTCACTGATTGGCTTTTCATTAACTTGTGAAGAAAGTTGCGGTTGCGAAATCCAGTCACCTGCACTTTAATCAGAGTTAAACAGAATATTGTACTGCACATTGCAAAGATTATTTCATTAAGAGGGGTTTTGCTTGAATTGCCAACTTTTCCATAGATGATATATGCTTGAAATCCTATGGATATTATGTTAATTGTGCAGACTTTCAAGAAGAAGATCCATGTAATTCTAGACCACTGATTAGATGCTTGTTGAGTTGCATAAATTCCACATACTTCAGAGATGAAGAAAAACATTTGTTTCGAATTGCACAACATTCTGAGCTTGATTATTTTGTGATACTTTATTATTGATTAATGATTAACTAAATTACTTATTGTTAATATTATGCTGGCACATTTTATTTAAAGAAACCATTAATTCAAATTAATGATGATTTTTATGCTTTCTGACAACAAAGTTGCCTATGTACAATGTCTGTTTGAAGATTATCAACTTGGTGTGCGCATTTCATTATTGTAATGACTGCAACGACTGTACTTAATGAGACAGAAAGCAATTAACGTCGAAAAAAGTCAATCTGTTGATTGGATCGTTATTGCAATCATTGCTTACGCACGTGGGGCTCGATTAAAAGCGGCATGATTGATGGAGTTTCTTCGCCTTCTTTGTCGAACGCCATACATCACTAAGTAAACAAACGCAAAATATTGATGTTAAATAACAACACAAATAATTATCGGGTGAGACTTGGGTGTTGGTAAAAACAGGGAGGAGGATTTGTGGAGGATTGATTTGGTATGTACTCGCACTTTTACAAATAAAGCAAAGACATGAAATAGAATGTGAAGGCCAAGAAGAAAACGATTTGCTAGCATATTTATTGTTTATAGTGTATTTATTTTAAGGTACGTTGTTTGTTTTGGTAATGTAGTTCTTTACTTTTACTTCAAATGTTTTGCTTCAACCGGAATCAGCGCGATTCCAAGTTATGCTTTCTTAAATTTTTTCGAATGGGCAGTTTACATTTGCGGCATGAAATTTGCAGTTTTAAATTATGTTCTTTATTTATATTACTCAAATCGTAGGAAAACCTAATTGGGTTCAGAGTGGCTAATTTAATTG
>JAODGC010044960.1:33955-46817 GCA_027574925.1 Ecitoglossa quadriceps | reverse complement strand
AACTGATGTAACTTTCAACAAAAAAATTAATAACTTTTGAATTAAATAAGATATTTGATTTTTATAAAAAGTTTTAAGAACTAGAATAAATGGTTAATTTGTTTTTAAATTGGAATGTATAAAAATATTTAATAATTGTTCTTAAAAATAATTACAAATAATATAAATTAAGATTTGTATGAAATTTGAATTGTTCCAGAAAAAATCCCAAATTAAATAGTATAAATTAATATTATAAGTTTATATTTTATAAGTAAAAACTAAATTAATGAGGCTTTTTGATAAAAAGATTAAAAATTATGAATGTTTATTAGTTAATGAGCAAATATTTATTTAACCTCGTTATAAATGTGTTGATACGCTAGAAGAGAAACTGATGTAACTTTCAACAAAAAAATTAATAACTTTTGAATTAAATAAGATATTTGATTTTTATAAAAAGTTTTAAGAACTAGAATAAATGGTTAATTTGTTTTTAAATTGCAATGTATAAAAATATTTATTAATTGTTCTTAAAAATAATTACAAAAAATATAAATTAAGATTCGTATGAAATTTGAATTGCTCTAGAAAAACTCCCAAATTAAATAGTAAAAATTAATTTCACGTGTTTATATTTTACAATAAGAAAATATATTAATAGTACTCGATGATAGCAAAAAAGAAATATAAAATGTTTACTGAATTATGTGTAATCAATTTTTAAAATTGAGTGTCTTGGGTTGATCAAAAGCATAAATTTAATTTGCAACTAAACTAATACTAACTTTTGAGTAAAAAAGGATATTGAATTTCTATAGAACGATTTAAAGATTAAATTAAAGTCCCAATCTGATTCTATTTTACAGCCAATAAAAATACTTGGTTATAAAACCAAAAATTTAATCTAAAATATATCAAACGTTTTATGTGAAGTTTTCAAGGTATGAAACCAACATAACACTAAAAATATTTTATTGAACGTCCATTAAACCAAAATTAAAATAGCAAATCTCTGCTATAGCGATATTTTATGCTTTTTTAATAAAACAATAATATTTAAACATGCCAAACTAAAAATTAAAGACTCAAATATTTTATTACAATATCAGCTGTTAGAATTTCAAGATGATTGTTTTGATCGAGATGAGCTTAAGTCAAGTAATTTTCATTGCTGTATAGCGTCTTCATACAATATCTTGACTCTAGATGCTGACACAAAGCTGGACAACTATTTCTTGTCAACGCATCAAGAGTCTTGATCCAATTTTCAATTAGCACAAAAAGTAAAAGTCATAATAATGCCGAATATAGTCTGCTACTGCGCAACTCATACTTAAGTCACTAGATGTATATCTGTTTGATAAGAATTTTACATCTGATCAAGGTCTCTGAGCCTTAGGGCGTGTGCGTATCTGAGAAACGCCTGCTAAGAGCATGCGCTCTTCAACCACATGTTAGTACTTGCCATGTCCGGTAGAGCAACACTCGCACTGTTGGTTGCCTATCGTATGCATCTAACAGATATAATCCCAATATTGAAGAAAATATCTTTGCGCGACATTTCAATACCTGCGTTACAGTCGGACTGTAACAATGCTTACAATTACATTTGACTAAATTTATTCACATCCATAAATATATATACAGCAGTCACGCCTGCAAAATCAACAATGTTCTACAATTTATTTCAGCATTACCAACATACTCACACACATATTCATCATTCAAATGCGCTATGATTTATCGCTTTGTTCGAATATATTTGCATCCAGCATATTGGATGCGGCATTTGTTGTAGTAATTCCGAATTTAATCATATTTTTATTAAATGCATTTGTAAAGTGTTAATGCTAGCTGCTTTATTGGTGCATTTTAGGTTAAACATTTGTTTTAGTTTTGCTTTGGACACATGGTATAAAAAGTAAAATTGTAATCAACGTAATTTAAACTGTATCCATATATAACAGAGTGCACATAGATATGCAAATACAATTTTTAATGATAATACATTGCTTGTATTCTGTTTCATATTTATGTTAGCGAAAAGTTGTGGATTGACAGGCGGAAATGGAAGTGGAAAGCAAATACATGATTTATTACAGATTCAAATGTAAAATATTAACAAACATATTGAAATATAACTTGTGATTTAAATATAGTAATTTTGACTGCTTTAGTTTTAGTTAAAAATCAATTAGAACCGTTTCAATGTGATTTTGGTTGCCTACTTGTAACTGCAGCTCTTAAAACTAAAAAATTAATGGTAATTACAAATTTTATGATTTCATATTTTGTTTTAAGGAATAATATTAAAAGAGTTTTTCGATAATAAATGAAAAAATGTTAAATCTTTGTTAGTTTTTGAGTAAACAATTTTTAAAATTGAGTACACTACATTGTGCTACATTGGTTACATATAAAAATGCAACTAACAACTAAAAAATTAATAACTTTTGAACAAAAAATACTACTATATTTTTATAAAAAGTGCTAAAAAGTGGATTAAATTTTTGATCACATCACGTTTTCAAGTATGTCAAAATAGTTAATAGTCTAGCTCAAATCATATTATAAATAATGAATATCTATAGAAACAGGAAATTTGAATTGTTACAAATAAAGCAACAATTTAAATAGTAATTAAAAGTTGGCTAAGTTTATATTTTTGGGTTAGAAAATAGACAAACGAATCTTTTTAAATTATAAAAAAACTTGCAAAATGTTTCTTAGTTTCTAAGTAAACAATTTTTAAAGTTGACTCATAAATAAAACTATTGAGTTGTTGAATCAAAACTATAACTTTCCAGCAAAGAAAACCCAAGAAAATTCTCACTAAAAACTATACGCATAAAAAAAAACCATTACTACCTTTTCAATATAATGGAATTTAAAAATCAGGATTTTTACCCCCGTACAACCCCTTATTAAATTGCAATCCCCAAACATAAATTATTATTAAATGCATTTTGCATTAAACACTGAACATGCTCTTTTGTCATTCTTTTATAATTTTTCCTTCCCCCTCCCCGCCCCTTGCTCGCCCCAAAAAGAAAATGCATAACGCAATGCATTTAAATTCGAAAATTATCCAATATCATCACAATGTGCTTTTTCGTCCTCTATTCACAGCATTTGCTTCGAATGACATTTTATGGCTCGCTTTGTCGGATTTGCACAGCAAACAACATCGCAATGTCAAGCCTGCCAGAGAGACTCAATGGCAACGCTGCTGCCGTGACTGAATATAGGCAACTTAATACACTCGGACGTGATGCGAAGATTTGTTGCAACTGCGAGCGACAAAGGGAAACAAATTGGCAGAAGAAATTCGCCGCGAATGCGAATTGTCTCCAGGACGTGATGTGATTTACCCTGAATCATAAGATGGAGTACTGTGGCTATTGAAATATACACGCTGTTTGAAATAATATGAAAGAAAACAATGTTTCAGAAGATAATATAGGAAAAATACAGTTTGATACAAAAACCTAACAGAATATGTTACGTTAATATTTTTTTAATCTACAAATTGTTTAATAAACAAGAAATTGTATTGTTTTCTATACAGTGCGTCCAAAATTAAAGCTTTGACCTTAGATTTGAAATGACAACGAGGTAAGTTCTTTTCAGAACCGTATATTTTGTAACCTATTTGATCTGATTTATTTTCTTTTATGGCTATTCATATATACAAAGTGTTTGAAATAATTTACAAAAAACAGTTGTAGAGAAAAAATATTGACAAAAACTATTTACAATAGAAAATATGAAATATGTTGGCTTGAGTGTATGTACTGTGAGTTAAAATAAATAAAACAAAAAGTTTAATTATATACAGTGCGCAAAAAAAATTAATGTTCGTAAAAACGTACTAAATAATTACAGAAAATACAGTTAGTACGAAAACATCTAAAACTTTTAATTTAAGATATACAAAGCACAATCAGAAATTTACTAAGTACATACAGTACGTTCAAAATAAAATTAAAAATTTAATTTTCCTTCAACGAGAAAATAAAAAACTTAACCCTAACTTATGTGTTATGAGAAAAATTCAAACTTATTATATTTTGATGTCAATATACAGTGTGTTTGCAGTGTGCTTTCTCATTTTGCACTTTAAAATATTGATTTCTAAGTCCACCAAAGAAAAGTCCGGACTTGTTTCGACCCCATCGCACCAGCTATAAATCGACTCGTTTAAATTTTACTTGCGTGTTTTATTTGATTCCCGCCCTTAAGTGACCAACATCGCACTGCATCGCAACACTTAAAACGCCGCCGCTGTAGCGTGAAGAACGCAAGCGAAGATAAACCTTCACAGGAATAAAACAAGCATCGTCCCCGGATGTTCCCTAGTAAGTTCACGGATTTCCAGCAGGGTTAAAGGATGCCTTTAACGTGCCACCAGAGAGAGAACGCCAAGGAAAAATATTTTCTTTAATTAATTTCGTTTCCGCTTTCTTTGGCGTTGCTTTTGAAGCTGCAACCCGTCGTACACCAACTCACCCATAAGAAGTAAGGGGGGTGAGGAGGGGGAGGGGGATGACTTATACCAGTTTCCAGTGCAGCACAACGTTATCAAGTTACGTTTACTTCAAACCGACGCACGAGATTTATCATACACTCTTCATATTACATCTTTTCATGAAAATAATATACAGTGTGTTTTAACAATATAACCTAGGTTATGTTAAATTTTGGTTGGTATGAAAATGTAAATTAGACCTGTTTGGATTTTTAGAGATTCATACTACTTGTTTTGTGCCAGTATAATGTATAATGTTATAATAATTTTTTCGGACGTTAAAGATATCTAATTGCAATTACATATTACAATAACATTGCTTTTAATTATTATAATACACGTATTAATATAGTAATATATCTACTTTTAGAAATCTTTTTTCAGAATTAAATTATCTGGTGTGGTTCAATAATTATCTTCATTTTTATACGAACGTAACATAAAATGTATCTACATTGTTAGGTTCAAAACAAGAAGTTTTGACTTTCCCGGATTGTAACTCTGGTTAAAAAAATTTTACTAAATTTAAAAGTACATTAACTTACAGGTAATTTAATTAACTGTTATAAACAAGTTTAAAATTTTCAATTTCTACATTCATTTGTCCATAATCTAAGTTTTTCGGTAGAATGTCACATAAAATGTTTCGTTGACTTTCCCGGATTGTAACTGTGTTCATTAATTTACTAAAAAATTGACAAATAGATCAGATTATAGATAATTTAATCAACTATTATTTAGTCTTTTAACAAATATAATTACTCTGTTATCTTCAAAATATAATAATTGTTTTCTAATTATTTTCAATTAAATTTATCATTATGCTATTTCGGTTTACAATCTATAATTATATACAATAAATAGATAAATCATCATGTTTATTTTAATTTTTAGTTATGGTAGGTATAAAAAATAAATTAGAAATTATTGTAATTTCAAAGAAATTCAACAGGCGCAGAAAAAATTATCCTCTTTTTTGGTAAAAAATATCTAACCGCAATTTGGTACTAGAATATATTATTTTTCAAATATCATAAATAACACATCACAATACTACTA
Organism: Ecitoglossa quadriceps; assembly: GCA_027574925.1. Taxonomy (NCBI): domain Eukaryota; kingdom Metazoa; phylum Arthropoda; class Insecta; order Coleoptera; family Staphylinidae; genus Ecitoglossa; species Ecitoglossa quadriceps. Next base: position 41,248 of record JAODGC010044960.1, on the reverse strand, counting down.
AATTTATTTTTAGAATCCTTTTTACAAAATTAAAATATCTTTTATGGTTCAGTAGCTATCTTAACTTTTATACTAACGTAATTGGCTTTCCCGGATTATAACTCTTGTTAAAAATTTTTTACCAAATTCAAAAGTATATCAACGTACAGGTAATTAAATTAGCTTTCATATTCCAATTAAAAGTTTCAAATTTTCCAATTCATTTGTCTGTAATTTAACTTTATCAATGAATATCAAGTGTAGTGTAAGCTTTGACTTTCCCAGCTAATAACTTTGCTTGAAAAATTACTAAGAAATCAAAAAAAAGTTTAAATTAAAGATAATTTAATTAGTTCTGATATCCTTATTAGACATTTAAAATTTTCATAATACTGCCACTTTGATTTAATTCTACTTGTATAATATCATTTAAAGAGTAAACTCTAAACTTTCCGGATTATAACTTTATTTAAAAACATACAAGAAAATTGTGAAATACCTCAAAATATAGACAATTTAATCAGCTTTAATTTGATTTTTAAAAAATTTCATTTTCTTAAATACTTTCTTAGTTATTCAACATTTTGTACTTATTATCAATTGAGTTATATTAATTGTTGAGTTTTCCCGGTAGATATTTTCCGTATACATAACCTTTTCTAATTTTCATCCCAAATTATGTTTTACTCTGTATAATATAATCAAATATTTTATTATATTTCCATTGTATAAAGTCGCATGTCATGTTAATTATGCAACCCACCTTCATCATGTGCACAACGTGTTGCTGGCTCTTATTGATTTTTGCGTTAATGTTTATTTGAATGTGGATAATGACATGCTTGCAACCCATTATATGCTGATATTTTTGTTGCTTGTTTACCCGCATGTCGTCGAGTGTTTTGGTTGAACAATTGCAACGCAAAATTTACCTGAAACAACAAAATGGAAAATTAATTACGAGCAAACAAACACAGACGTCTGTTTCTGTGATATTATTTTTTAAACAAAAAGAGCGTTTCGGTAGGCTAGTATTGCTATTGATTTATGCCAGAAGATTTTAATTTAATAAATTTCAACTAAATAGAGAAAACGACAATGAGTACTTTTGATAATTGAGGTTATAAATGATAGATGTGATTTAAAGCGATGAGTAAAAGTAAAAACTGTTTAATATTCAATGAGAGTTGAAATAAATATTTTAGAGTGGTTTTAAAGATTTAAGAAAATATGATGAAAATTTATATATTTTTATACTTTCAATTGTAGTATCATTGATAATATTGATAATAATTAAATGCAACAAGTAGAGTAGTAAAAAAAATCTATTTTTTATTAGTTGATATGTGTGTTATTTAAAAAAAATATAGTAAAAAATATCTTAACTTTAAAAAATATATAATGATGTTGTGCAAGTAAGAATTGTTTTGGAAGCAAAACAAAATATAATTGCAATTTTAACATATTATAAATTTTATATCTAAATATTTTCAAATGTAAATATATGTAATATTATATCTATTTTAAAAATCCATTTACAAAATTAAGCTATCTTGTATAGTTTAATTGTTATTTTTATTTTTATACTGACATAACATGAAATGCAACCAAGCAAGTTTAGTTTGATTGACTTTCCCGGATTATAACTCAGGTTAAAAAATTTCTACAAAATTTAACATTACACCAAAAAATAGCTAACTTAGTTAGCTTTTATAATAAAATTAAAAAATTTTATTTTTTTTGTTCATTCGCCTCTAATCTAAGTTTTTCTGAAGAGTATTACCAAAAGTGTTGCTTTGGCTTTCCCAAACTGTAACTCTGTTCATAAGTAGAATAAAAAATTTAAAATTAAATCAAAATATAGATAATTTAGTCTGTAATCATACATTGTTTAAATAATTTTATTCACGTTAATACTTTTAGAGTAACCCAGTTTTTTGTAATTAACATCAATTGAAGTACATTCATAATTAAGATTTCCCGCGTTACAATGTCCTTTACCTTCCTTTTAACACTCTAAAGAAAAATTAATGCATTAATTAATAAAATGTTCTATTCTAACTCGTAATATCAATTCCATGTCTTTAAAAAATCCTGATTTATCCTAAAATGAAATGAGAGTACAAGCAAAAAAAATCTTCAATAAAAACATAATTGGCATTTCAAATGAAACCCTCACGGTATTTGAGACTTTTGACTCTAAATTTGGAATACTTAATTTCTAATTGTCCCAACCAAACTAGAAATCTGAATAATGTGCGTTGGAAAATGCCCCAATCTTTCCATGATTGAAACGACTTTGCTGCGCCATCCGCGCATGGAAATGTCATGTAAATTGACATTTGCTGGTCGGAAAATTATGCGGATTGACTGCTACTCGCCAAATTGTACTTTCATACATCTTTTGCATTTTATGCTTTCTTTATATTCACTTTTAGGCATGTGTTGATTTAAAAATAAATCAATTTAAAAATTTTAAATCAAATTGATAAATTAAAGGTTATTTTATAAAAATGTATGATATTTGTATTGTTGCATAAAATTGTTTAATATTAATACTATTTAAGTAGTTTAACTAAAACTTTTAATTAAATTTGATCTTTATTTCTATTAATTAATCGTGTTTTTATTCATTTCAAACAAAAACAGAAAGCAAAACAAGAAATAAGTTTTCCCGGGCTACAAGATTGTTTAAACAATTATTATAACATTAGAATATTAGTTATAATGTTGATAATTTAATTCCCTCTCTAACAATATGTAAATATTTATTATAAGTTTATTAGGAACGGTGTAAATTTAAGTTTTCTATAAAAAAACATACTTAACCTCACATAAATTGGCTTAACAATAATTAAACAATATTTGAAGTTAAAACATCATAATGTTTCTTTAATTATCCTTATTATGCTTTCAATTTAATGAAATTTATAGATTCTAATATTTGGTGCGTTTTGTCAAATTTTTTAATTTAAATAAATTTAAACAAAGAGTTTCCCGGGTTAGAAACTCAACTTTATAAAATGCAACAATATTATCTTAAACATATAGTATAGATAATTTAATTTTCTTTTTAATGATGTTTAAATATTTATGGCAGTCTTATTAATTTTAGTGAAATCCTAATGTTTCTCTTAACTAATATATAAATTCTTGCTAACAATTTGCATGAATTTAACTAAATAATACTTTTAAATTATAAATATAAAAATATAGCAGTAAATTAATAAATTTATCTTGTATGTTGGAAATATAATAAAATTTATTTAAAATCTTAAAATTGTATTTTTATTCTTGTTTACTCCATTCCTCTTAATTCCTTCAAATATTGAGGGCAAAACATTTGAGTTTCCCAGCTTATAACTTTTCCCAGAGATTTAGTACAGAATTGAAATAAACATCAAAATGTAGATAATTTAATTTTCTTTTTAATGATGTTTAAATATTTATGGTAGTCTTATTAATTTCAGTGAAATCCTAATTTTTCTCTTAATTAATATATAAATTCTTGCCCATAATTAAATTTAACTGAATAATACTTTGAAATTATAAATATAAAACTGTAGCAATAGATTAATAAATTTATCTTGTATCTTGGAAAAAGAATAAAATTCATTTCAAATCCTAAAATTGTTGTTTACTCTATTCTTCTTAATTCTTTCAAATCTCGAGAGCAAAAATTTGAGTTTCCCAGCTTATAACTTTTCTCGTAAACTTAGTACAAAATTGAAATATACATCAAAATGTAGATAATTTAATTTTCCTTTTAATGATGTTTAAATATTTAAGGTAATATTATTACTTTCTGTAAAATTTTGATGTTTTCCAAAGTAATGCATAAATGTTTGTCAAAGCTTTGCATGCAATTATCTAAATAATACTTGTCAATTAAACTTTAAAAATATAACAGTACAGTAATAATTTTATTTAGTATTTTATAAATAATATAGAATCTATTAAAATTCCTAAACTTGTTTTTTTCATTTTTGTTTATTCCATTTTTCTTCATTCTCTCAAATCTTACGGGCAAAAATTTGAGTTTCCCAGCTTATAACTTTTCTCGTAAACTTAGTACAAAATTGGAATATATATCAAAATGTAGATAATTTAATTTTCCTTTTAATGATGTTTAAATATTTAAAATAATATTATTACTTCCTGTAAAATTTTGATGTTTTCCAAAGTAATGCATAAATGCTTGTCAAAGCTTTGCATGGATTTATCTAAATAATACTTGTCAATTAAACTTTAAAAATACAACAGTAAAGTAATAATTTTATTTAGTATCTTAAAATAATATAGAATTTATTAAAACTCCTAAACTTGTTTTTTTTAATTTTTGTTTACTCCATTCCTCTTAATTCTTTCAAATCTCGAGAGCAAAAATTTGAGTTTCCCAGCTAATAACTTTTTTCAGAAAAATAGTACAAAATTGACATAAACATTAAAATTTAGATAATTTAATTATCTTTCTACTGATATATAATTATTTAATATAACTTTATTAATAAAAATGTAATCCAGAATATTCTATATAATATCACTTCAATTCATCAATTTTATATAAACCACTGATGAATTAAATCCAAATTTGTATTTTTTAAGTATTCCTTCAATACTCTTTATTTTCTTTGCTTCAATTAAAATTTGTTTAGTATTACGGAAATTATTAATTATCTTAATGAGTATCCTTGCTTTTCCATATATTTTTCTTGTTTGTTTTCTCTCCGTTCTACGATTCTTCTACCTTTCTGTTTCATCCTTGCAGCAAGTTTTACTTCTCTTTGTTGTTTATTCCACGACCCTGCATTCATTATTTTTTTACCGTGGGCCGTCTTTTACCTGCTTTGTGGTGCTTTACGACGTCCTTGGTGAGTCCTGATGCAGAAAGACGGTGTGGCGCCCACTTTTTGTCCCAAAACTAGATCCGTGTGTTTTTCACAGTTTCGGTAATTTTTTTATCTTTAGCACGTAAATTTCTTTACTTTCGGTAAAACCTCAAAGGATATTTTATTGTTTTCCCTGAATCCTACTTACCTACATTTTTTCAACCAACACTACTAAGTAAAAGGTGTACCAAGAAAACAATTTTTTATTTTGAAGTGGGAAGTAAAAGATAAAATTGGAATCAAATTTATTTACAACCCAAATTGTTTCTTTCTTTTCTCACACATTGTACATCACAACATGGTAAAAGTTTCCCTCTTGGAAATTCAGCACTGAAGCTTCCTGAAACGAAAGACTCAACGTGGAATGTTTAATATAACATATCCCTACATCACCACCAACATCTAACATCAACATTCAACAGTTTTCCCTAACATCCAGCGCGGCCAGCGTATCACGTCAGGGTTGCGTGCAACGACGCCGCCTCCGGCTGAATGCCAACGCCAGAAGCACTGGATGAAGGCTTTTACATGGCTAAACTAGAAAGTGGCCGGATGTGTCTTAAACTGAAATATACAATGATGGAATAGCTCTAGTATAGTGGTAAAGTTTGGTTAGAATAGGTTATGATTAAATAGTTAAAACTAGAATTGAAGTAAGTAACTTTTAAGAAAACAGAGAAATTCAAAGTATACGTGAAAATTTATGAAATATTTCAGAGAATTGTGAAGCATTCAAAAAGTGAACGAATTGCTAATTAATGTGAGGGTTTTTTGAGGTTAGGCATATACATTTTTGCAAATTGAGCTGGAATTTATGACAGGTTTAGAATAAATAAGAAAATAATATTTTCACTACGGTTGGTTAATATATAAAAATTTCATAAATTAAATATACAATGTGTTTGTAGGTCTTAATCAGGTTTTAAATAATTTATTATAACATAAAGTATATATTACTCTTTAATGCCTGTTTATTATGATTGTTAATAGTATAACAATTTTAGAACGCTTTTTAGCTGAGAAAGATAACTTGAACTATTTTTTACTCCTTAACGATAGACTTCCCAATTAACATTCAAGCTATTTCAAGAATCCAATAGATTTAAGACCGTTATTGAGTTGTGATATTATGATAAATCACTTTTCAACAAATGAGGAGAATAAATTGAAGTTTAAATTGAAGTTTACGTAATCGTGTCAAAGATGACGCTAGTATCAAGGCAAATAATTCAGTTTTTTTAAATTTTTCACCAAAATAGTACAATGTTGATTTAGGAATAATGCGGAGATTTTATTGGATTTAACTTGTAAGTTGTAAAAGAACGCAAAGGAAGTAAGTTTATAATATTGAATATTGTACCGCTGATATTGGGTAATAGATGGCGTTAGTTTCTAATTAGCTACGTTTGCGTAAGCAAATAATTATCTACTTAATCAGCATGCAAGGAAAAGTTGGCAAATTAGAATGCTTCCTTGAACTGCGTGTATATTGGTTAGTATAGTCCTAAGGAGGGATCTTTTCCGCAGTGAATGCCAGCGTTTCCGGCACGCCGCACACGCATTCGACGCCAACTACGTGTCCCAACTATCAACTAAACAGCTAAATCAAGCCTCCTCCTCCTTAGCTGCATCCGCACATGAAGGAAAAGAGAATTTAACGGGCATGGGTGGATGAGGACGATACCTTCTTAACTCATGCCTGGCTGAAGCTGTTGTGAGTGCAGACTGCGCCGCTAATCGTCGAAATGTAAAGCAGCTGAAATTTATGCTCACTATGCATAGTTTTCAACAAACACCTTCGCTCGGTGCTTCATCGAGGCTTCCAGCTACTGCAAGTAATTGCGGCAGTTGCTGCAGGAAGCCAAGCTAGGCGCCGGAAGTGATGTGTTAGGAGTACAACCGGTAGCGGCGCATCGTAAAATTCCGCTTTTGTTCAATTACCACAAGGTGTCACCACTTGCCGTAAGCAAAATGAAGTTAATTTATTGCTCGTAAATTTCATTACCTAGCACCGTTTAGTATGGGCGTTATGCGTGATGATACGTGACAAAGTGGTAGTTAATTATAATTGCTATGTGACAAGCACTTACAGCTGGAAGTAATTTCAAGCAGCGTCCAACTCTTCCAACCGACGAGAAGGTTTGGAGCTGAGATGGAAGCGCGCAAAGTTGGCGCGTTGGGTGGCAGGAATTTGGAGATGATACTGCACAATGTACAATTGCATATGCGTTCAAATTATCAACTTGTTCATTCCATACACGGCTGGTAATGAATAGATCATGAACCTGTGATGGGCGCATGCCCTGGATGACATCGCGTATTGTTTTCAATTATTTATAAGATACGGCTATTGATTCGACTTAACAACGAGGGCAATCGGATTTAATGAATGTATTTTACAATTTGTTACACTCTGCAAACCGAC
>JAODGC010044949.1:0-49608 GCA_027574925.1 Ecitoglossa quadriceps | reverse complement strand
ACAATTTTGTAGATTACTCTTTGTTTTCTAGGTTTCTAGGAATATTATAATTTGTCTACCACTTGTTTTTAATCGTAAGATGTCTTTACCAACCTTACGTTCCACCAAACGAATTGACCCTGTTTCACTCACAGCACCGGTGCTATGTTAGAAAGTGACAACAAGTTTAATGGAACATTAAGATCCTCCATTTGACTTAATTAAAATTAGACTGGGTTACATCAAATTAAAGAAGGTAACATGCCGAAAACGTTTTTCAAAATTAATTATTCAGTATATGTCAAAGTAAACTCATCTCAATACAATGAGTTGTGAAAATTGCATGCATTTACAAGACTACAGTTTGTTCAATAGAAGAAACTATTGAAACTATTTCCTTCCAACTTTCTATTATCAACTAATTCCACAAAAAAAGGAAATTATACATTCTACAACACCTATAATGACATATGTTATCATTTCCAAAATTTATGTGTTTATCATGTAAAATTTTAAAGAAAAAGTAAAACTATTTTATTTTACATTCGCGAAATATAATCTATTACATCCTTTTGGAGAATTTACTTCCCATCAAGGATTATTGTAAATTATATGTATGTTTGGAGCAACTATAAACCACTCCAATTTGAAGATACTTACAACTTTGTGAATGTGCAAAGGTTTAAAAAACGGAAACATCTTCGCCTTGGGCGCTTTCGGAACTGCTTGCAGAAAATTAGCTTGGCATCACCGCACATTTTGCCTGAAATTAATCGTCGGTGTACACAATCGCATTTCGGACAGAACAGCCAGCTAGCAGTTCCATCCGAAATATTTCAACGTAATTGACACTGATTGACAACTGAAATCTAGACAAACATCACTTAAGTCTAATACCTGAAACTGGCAACATAACTCTTACTTAAAAATGAAATTATGGCGCAAAACAATAATAAATGTAATGATTTACTTTAATTTTCAACAAATAATACAAAATAACACATGCGTGTTCGATTTTAGATATCGAAATTATAACGAATACAGGATTTTGGCCAAATCAGCGTCGAATTGTAAATCCTTCATTGGGCTTCTGTTTCAGTTGGGTTTCTTGCGAGAACACCGCTTTGTCAATTCTGGATTGAGGACTACCAACACTTTTAAGCCAGGATTTCCTATATACAAAAAAAAAGCCAAGATATTAATTAGGATTATCTTCTAATGTTGATGGAAATCTTTTACATATCTGATATTTTCCCTGCAGCACCTTGCATGTTTCCCTGCACAGTTCCACTTTCTGTATTCATGCACCAACCACTCAATCCTAGTTTCTCTGCTTGTTTCTGGGTATACTTCCTGAAGAATACACCTGCCAAGTGAAACAATATTAATCCACAAAATAAAACATACAAATGGTGATAATAAAGTTACCTTGTACTCTTCCAAAAACTTCAAAATCCACTGAAAGGTACCTTGCATCAGTCCCCATTGTGCTAAAAATAATTATTACCACACTTAAAATCTGGTAAAAAAATTGTACAAGTTTTTGAAATATGAAATAGTATTACAAGTTATTTGGACAATTATTTGACATTGACAATTCAATGCAAATGTTTCTAGACCTGTTATCTATAAATATGTCAATATAATATATATTGTTAAAAATTGACGCAGAAACAGATGCTATATAGTATTTCAAGTCACAACTTTGTTAATCCAGGAAATGGAATCCTTTTGTTTATACCTAAAATAATTGTGAGGTTATAATAGTTAAAAATTTTACTATGAACAAAACTTTGATATATATCTATTTACCTTGAAGAGGAACCATCAGAAAAATTATTTGCACTCATCTTCAGAATTGGTATTGTTGCCAGAATCAATAAAAACGCGAGTAATAACGAAGTACACATTTCATTGAGGATAATTACAAATAACCATAGTTAACCATAGTCATCGCCTGGGACAAGAACCCTAATTACAATATAACAATGCTTCACATTTTAATTAATGACCTGAAATTGCAATGACTTGGTTGCTCTACAAACTTGAAGTCAGTTTCTTAATTTCAATAAGTTTATAACAAGGTGCGTTGAAAAATTTCTGTGGACTTGACAAATATTGTACGACGTTCGACAACAGATGTCTCGGTATGGGCAAAAGCCATTTATTCGCAAATATCAAATAGTTTAAAAGTATTTTACACAAGCCATTATAATTTTTATGAATCGTCTATCTTATTTTAAAATATAAAACTATAAAGATAGTGAAGTAAATGTAATATTCCACCTTTTATGACTCTATCCAGCTGTCTAGTTTGTAAAATGACGTAACACATCTGATTTTCGTACCCTTCATTCGTACAACAAATGACATCAACAAGATTCACAACATCGAACACCGCAAGCACGCGCGGCTTAAAGCAGCAGGCCAAAGACGGGGCATTGGCGGTCGACAGGCGGTATTCAATCAACTCAACTCGTTCGGAGGTTATAAGTACTCGCGCTGGATTTCATATAAAGACAGTGGTGTGATACGTCTTGCTGGTTGTCGTCGCGATGCGTTAGTTCAGTGCGGACATGTCGCGTTCGTGGGACTCCTTCGCGCAATTAAACCACTTCGAGTGCAGCCAGACGCCGATACAGCGCAAAGAGCACAGCAGTGCGGGCAGTGAGTCTGTGTGAGTCGTCGCGGGAGCGCAACGGGACGTGGTGACGAAGTCGTGGGCCCCGCAGGCTGCGCAATAATGGATCCAAAGACAATAAACGTGTTGTCTGACGACCTGTCGAACATCGTGTCCGCGGTTGTAGTGCTGATTTGCTTTTTTAGTATGATATTGTTCATAACAAGGTTTGTTTCCTTTTTATATCTGTTAATGGCTTGAATCACTTCCCAATCTTTGACACATCATCTTCATTGTATTTAAATGTTTATTAAGGGTGTTATTGTTCATCTCTCCATCAGTATTCATCATAAGACCTACCTTTTGTTATGTGTACAACAGATCACAATCCACATTGCAATCCAACTTACGTGTAAACATCAGACAATCGCAATCGTCATCCCAATAAGAGCATTTGTTTTCATTTTCATACACTTGAAAGGGCCTTGAAGTCATGAAATATCAAGTGAAGAAAAAAGACTTGCTATTTCGACTGGTAATCGGTATGTGAAACCTGCGTTTTAATTCGTTTTATGCGGTTATATTGCCAATACACAATACATAGTCAACATTAGTCAAACGCCTTTCTCTTGTTTCTCGCAGTTGCTGCAATGCAAATTTGCTTTACAACAAGAAACTACAATTGCTTAATCTCAGCGTTCATGCCGAAGTAATTTTAGGTTACAGTAAGAAGTTATAAGAGAAACAAAATAGTATAGAGTCTCTTGCACAAATTGAATAATGAACGAATTGTCTGGAACTTTTTTTTCAACATAACTTTTTAGCTCAGACGTAGTGAATGTTCTTATTTTTCTTGGTTTGTTAAGGTACGCAATAATAATAACTTTATTTATTATACTTGTCATTTTGTAAAGGGCTGATTTGTATTAAACATTGATTTCGACTATTTGCCAATATTACGTTGTACAAAACATAATGATTGAATTTGATAATGCATTTGATCTTAGACACGCCATAAATCAATCAAAAAATGCCCAGGTAATAGGCAATGGTAATTATGATGAGTTATCAAAGTTTTTAATAAAATGCAATTAGAATGCATAAGGAGAAACTAAGTTGCAAATACATACAACTGGAATTATCAGCTGGCAGGTTTTTTTTTGTTATGGAATTTTTTTCGTTGGCGAAAAACTGCCGCTTTTGAATTGAGTTTTTGTTTAAAATATTGCAAATATGCAGTCAAATGTCATTTAGTTTTTCTAGTTGCTTGCGTGTTTATTGATTATTGAAATATTTATTTCACTTTACATTATGTAAGAATTAAAACATAAACTGATAATTAGTATGCCGTTTTAAAGATTATAGCTAGATTAAATTTGTGATCTTGCTTAAATGACCTGAAGTAAACTCTTTTAACGTTCTTTTTGCTTTACTACACTCTGCGTAACATATATTTTCGAGTCTATTGGATCAAACTTTTTTTTATTGTGTACGTCATTTTTGCATACTGTAAATTATGTACATATTTATAAATTGCACCTTACCACCTTGCTTTATTTCTCTAGCCTGCAGTAAAGAACTGGTTTGTAAATAAATGCAAAAAAACTCTTACCTATCAGCATATTCAACTGAATCACCTGATTGTTGTTTTCTGTTTTTTCACTTTGTGTGATAAACTATAAACTGAATCATTTACTTCATATTCTTCATTTCTACTAATACTAAAATGTTGTCATCTTGACGACGGTGTGGCATAAAATGTAAATAAAATTTGTTGGCATCTTCATATGTACATACTCATTAGCATTTTCAAATGTGGGTTGGATGGCTGGAACAATTGGCTTGTAACGTTCACATGTTGTACATTTGTCTTAAATTCTCTCCAATGTAAAGAGTCTCGCAGGAAATCGCAAAGTTTTTGAGCCGTTTTTAGTTTCTGGAGCGTTGGGGACGTGTGGAGTGTGTGTGAATTTAGAGGCCTTCCGGCAAGATTCTGCGATAATTCAACAGATAGGTAAATTTTTTAGTTACTATCAATTACAAATCATTATTTTCAACGATCCTTATGCCTAAAATTCGTGTTAGAATTAAGACTGAGTCCAAAATATGTCAATTGTTCTCCTTGTAAGACGCATTAATGAATATCAGCTGTAATTTATTTATCGAATGCCCGACCTGGTTTACAATAGAACACTGTGCCCACAATAAGATTCAATATCATTTGCTAACAATTACCGACTGCAAAAAAAGCTCAAAAACTGAAAGTTGTGAATTTGCGCGTCTATGATTGTTGCACGTGATGTCTGAAAACTAGCATTCACTGTATTTCTATATAAAATTAATCCGGCTTACGCTTGATTACAGGAATATGATGGTTTTGCGAGTACATGGTGACGATTTGGTGTTTCATGGACCACTGCATCCAGTGTCGCCGAGAATACCACAGATGAATATGATGAAAGTGCACATACCTTTTACTTTCAAGTTATTAGAGACATCAAAATCTACATATTCTGGTAAGGCATGATTAATGCAAATACATTTTTCATAGAAATACTCAATAGCTGCATTTAAAACAGTTTAATTTTTAAATGACACGCAATAATTTTTAATGCGAATTGAAAGTTAATTGAAATTTGTGGATGCTTTTTAAACAGTTACAACACCGAATTTTGTCGTTAAACCTGTTGGGCATTCTAAAAAATGTTTAGAATATGAAGTAATTGCTGTGTACAGACGGCAGACGAGTGAAACATTCGTCATTGACCTTCACGTTGAGGATCATGTTTTATTTCTGTGCTTGTTACGCAATCGGCAAGTCGGCATCGTTAGCATCGCGCCCATTACTCGGAGAAATACTCGGCCCAAGGTAAAAAAAAAAAGAACTGCAATTCACATTACTGAAAATAGTTCCTTGGCATGTAGTTTATCAGGTTGTAAAACTTGGTATTCTATTAAGCAACATAAAACAAAAAATCACGGCTACTTTCGATTTCAGTTTGTTTCGCAAAAAATAAATGTTTTCATTGACCGCCTTTTTGTTGGCTCATTTAGCCTATCTGGCAGGAGGTAACGAGCCACAAGGGAATAAAGAAACAACTGGTTGCCCTTAACATCGTTGCGAAATTCTACGATAAAAATGATTTAAACAATGCTAAAACTTCATTCTTTTACATGCCTAATACATTTTTTTCGTAAATTCTCTCTATTGCAAACTAATGTTTTGCTATAAATATGTAAAGGTATTAGTTTGAGTAAAAAAAAGCTAGGTTTACTCAATAAAACACTTGCGAAAACTCGTTCTTTTTTTAAGTAATTTACCTATAAAAGACATCGTTCTAGTGGTTTGAGGTCAGTACGGTCAAAGATTCAGTTCACTTTCGCCTTCTTAATTGTTTTATTATTTTTTTATTATCCTGGGCGGATTAAGAAACTTGCAGTAAATTTGGAAATTAACCAGTTACTTGTTTTTCATTGCCAAAACAGTCTTTACACCTGCATTTAATCATTATTTACTGTCTTGTTACTTACAAAGTGGTTGAGTTTTAAGTCTCTGGAGTTAGGCCACTCCTTTTTATTTGTTATTGCTCAACTTGTTTGTTATGGTGATTAATTTATATTTGTAATCAATGCGTCCTATGCAAACTAGTTTGTTGTTGTCTACTTGTATTTATTAGGATACCATAAAATTTGTTTGTTGTTTGTTTCGGATGAGATTTCGTGAGGTCTGTCTTGAGTGGTAATGACAATTGCGCTGAATTTTAATTAGTTTTCATCATTGAACCTTGTGGCTTTCGGTGTTTTGTGCATTATCACAATGTTCATGGCACGTACGTGTTGATGGTGCGTGCTGGTAAAACAATGCCGATGCTTTAGATTGACTAAGGTTATTGTTTATAATTTGATATTCTGTGACCTATCAATTTATTTATAATCGATGCATTCGCTATATATTAGGTCATCAAGCTTGGTGGTGCAAAATGTTCAAGGCTGCAATAGTGGAATTAATTTGCTCAAATTCTTTTTTTTTTAAATTAGTTCTGATTAAATTGGTTGTGGGATCATCTTCTTATTCAATGTTTATTTTAATTATATCTGTATAGTATAGTTTTATACTTGAATCAATTTTTATGCGTCCTTGGTGCTGATCTAGAATCTTTTCGTGGCATCTTTAATCGAAATATATTTACTTTGTGCATGTTTTCCGTTTACGTTTTGAAGTCCTGTCAAGTTTCTGTTCATAGCACCTGACATTCTTTGGCAAATATGAAAAATGTAAATTTGAGAATTGCAAGGCTGGATCAATATTTAAGCATTAATCTGCAAATATTCTTGAAGAAAATGTTTTAGATGAATGTTTGAAAACTTGGTCATTGTTTATATATTTATCTAAAACATCAAAACTAAATAAAAAATAATAACTTAAGAAGACATTACATGAATTTGTTCTGAAGTTGCTCCTTCACAACAAATTCATTAGGAGATTAGAAATATTTGAAAATTCGAATTTCCTAGTTTAATTCATAGGCAACCTTTTTGAAGCTGATAATGTAGATACATTATAATATAAAATCTGTATAGGTTTTCTTAAATTTACACTTTCAAAATATTCGAATATTCTTATGGAGTTTTTCTATTTTTAGGTTCTTTTATGTTTTAGCAAATGACATTAAAATCAAATTATCTTCAAATCTAAGAAACTTTGAATCTGGAGATTTTATATTTACACCCAACCAATTATTCTTCAATGGTCTAAACAGATTTGAGCCCATTCGAGGACTGATCACTGGTTCTACTTGTAATCTCATATATCTTAATTTCATAAAATTCAGATACTGTTACCCAAACTTGTACGTCATAATATTTTACACGCTCTAAAAATTGTAAATCAAAATGTGCAATCTCAAACGTTAATTAATTTCTAACGCAATGAGCACCCAACGTTATAATATGGGCGAAAAATGTAAATTTCCGCTGCTTAACAGCCCGATGGTCTAACGCATCGTTGAAGTTAGCAAGCACGTGTAAGTCGATGCCTCGAATGCCTTCTAAATGATCTGATTTACGATATTTCTAATTATGATTTTATTAATTAGAACAAAATATAGTTATGTACTAGCACGTGTTTATCGACGTGTTTATTTCGTTCTGTAAATAATATTTTTGTTTATTAATAGTTCGCACGTCACATTCATTTCTTGGCGTACGCGCGACCTTGCACGTTTGCTGCTGTAATTAAAGAGCTATCGATCCATTAGAAATAATAGAGATCTAATTATTTTTATCGTAATTCTATTTCTGATGCAACAATCAAGATATGATTAAAAATACACTGTGATATTTCATGTCTATCATTGCAGGATATTTTGTCATCTCAAAACTTAATCCAAATATTTCATAATTTCATATTAAAATGTAGAAATTTGCAGATTTCTTCAGTGCTATTGTAAATGAAGATTATCATCTCAATGCCAATAATGATTGAGATAGTTGCCACCACTTAAATTAATTTAGGTTGCCTCTTGCATCATATTGAATGCTTGTTTTCACGTTGACGTGTTTCTAGTTGTCCTTGAAATGTATTAATTCGTGATCAAAAGCAAAGCATTGCGAGCTAGGAATGAAGAATGATGTCTTGGTTTTCGTTTGGCAAGAAGATTGAAGTTTTGAGTTGAAACCGGCTGCTAAATGCATCAACTATGGCCAACATAGATTTGTAGAGTTGGGTCGGCGGCAATAATATTACAAAATTGCGGTCACCACTTACGCAACACTCTATAACAACTCCATCTCTAAGCGCTGGAGAGTTAAGGCTGGAGCTTGCCAAAGGACTTCAAATTCTTCAACTCGAGACTTAAGAACCGTTTGTTTTGCCACGGCGAGCATCTCGTACAATGCACATTAGTGTATGATACCCATGGTACCAATGCATGGTCTTCAAACGCAGCTGAAAACAACGCGACAAAACCAACTATTGGTTTCAACTCACGAGACCGCTATAAAGTCATAGAGAAAGTGAAACTGCATCCCATGATTCGCTCGGTGAACTTCTCAGAAACCAATAGCGATTGTTCTACATACTTCAAACAATTTATTTTATTATAAAGTACTGCATTAAGTTTTTTAAATTAAAATAGGATATTTCTTTCAGACGTTCTATTGTAGATTTTTATTGCCTTTGCGTGTTCTAATGGCTATTTGCTTAATTTTATGTGATTGAGTTTGCACATGTTAATTATAAATTTTTAGTATAATTAAGTACGACGATAACAATCCGTGTCACAAGTAGACTTGCGTAATGCTTTATGTATCTTTATTACTTTATTGAAATGTGAAAAAGTTACAAGCATTGAAGACTTGCGTCGTTACCTGCGTATTGTTTGTATGAAATGCGTTAAATTAGGACATTTTTGATATTACCGAATGCGTCGGCTTGAGCTGTACACATTTAATGCGATTTTGCACGCTTCAGGTGTTTTCCAGTGAGTGGGAAATGTTTTTAGTCCAAAAGGTTACGTTAGCTTGGCCAATCGTATAAAATATTTTGCTGTTTCTTAATGATACCATGCATATCACTATAATTAAAAGTTATTGATTTTTTAGTAAATAATATGATTCCTCATTCTTCTATGCACCATTACATTTTATTAAACTATGTTATCACTTAATTGTTTCCATTATGGTGGTGTTGAAATGCAAATATTAATATAATTTCAAGCAATTAACACACCAACCAATTCTTGGCACTAAAGCCAATGTTTCCTACATTGTCCAAACATCTACATATTTTGAATTCTAGTATATATTATCATCTGGAATCTTTGTTTTGTATGTAAAAAATCGCACAATGTGAATATTTTTGCAAATATTTATACAATCGATCATTTCCATTCAATAGTCTGCCAAACAATCTACATGATCAGAGTGTTTAAATTTCTTATTTCCGAACGAATTGCTACCACGTACCGGTTGGCAAAACAAATTAAATGTTGAGCACCGTATCTGAGGCATTTACAATTATTCGTGACGTTGCTACTGTACTTTTGCAGGTTGAAAATTGCCTGGAACGTCCTTGGCGGTTAATATTACATATAATTGCAAGTCACTTTGTGTAAGGATCCATACGCTGTCAATTAAAAAAATGTTGCAAGTTGCAGAACTAATGGACCTCTGTGTTTTTTATTACAGAAATTCAATATTCAGTTTCCAGTCAAGTAAAATACAACGTCCAAGTATTCTGGGGAGTGAACATTAAGGAGTTACATGTGTTCCTGTGGAGGCCATGGTCAGCACTGAGGGAAATGGCACTAAGTGCGACGATGTTAAATGGACATTATCAACAACCCGGTCCCATTTTACAGTACGTAATCGAAAATATTTCATTATATATTATTTAATACGAATTGTTTTCTTTGTAAGGAAAACGATACATTCCGATGAAACAATAAAGCTCAGCCTCCCAGCTCCTCTGGATCTTGGCACACCACCCAGACTTTGTTACCCTCTGGTAATACTCTTAATGCGAGTGGAACCAGAAGGTGAGCTGCATCCAGACGAAACAGTAGCGTTGATCAATGTGGTCCATATCAAGGACTCTGTATGCACATTGCCTACAAGTATTCTCGCACAATATCTCAAACAAGCGAATGGACAACTCTCCTGTCTCAAGCAGTTATATCTTGCGACAGGCAATCCAGGGGGCTATGAAGACGATGGGCATATTCCGTTAACTCTAGCTGAGCCTGTAGGTGGTGGAGGCTTGGGGCAGACGATGGTTTGTCCCTCTGGTGATGAGGCAGGCGGCGGGATGTGGAATACAAGCGGCGAGCAGTTGTGCGTCGTGTGTCAGTTTTTTCCTTTATCAAGGGCTCTACTGCCTTGCAGGTAATTCAATCATTATCTAGTAATGCCATCTCCATTCTTACTGCATTTACATGTATGATATGCAATTACCTCTATATCCTTGTCAAGACATACGTGCATCTGCGCAAGCTGTTTCGACAAGATAGACAGGTGTCCGATGTGTCGTGGACCGATCAAGAGCTACTTCTGCATTCGCGGCGAAGAGTACATGCCGTTGCAATCCTCTAAAGCAGCACCTGAGCATGGTCCTTTGTACAACTGGTTGGACAACCTCAATGATCGTATTATCGACTTCCTCGGTTTTCAGAGGTAACATCACCACGAACGGCTAGATGAAGTTGAACGATGTCAAATTTGTACGTATGCTAAATTATAATGGAACGTATGTGATTTCTACTATTAATATTTCACTACTGTACTTATGTTATAATGATTGCTGAATACTACTATTCGACTAAGAACGAAGTTATTCGTAGATTTAGCGCGTATAATATTTTAGTATTTATATGACTTAAGCCTGTGATAATGTAAATAAAATTGGTATATATGATTAAAAGGGGTTCGTTTAGAAATATATTATAACATTATCTCTTAATATCATAGTACAGTAATAGGATTTTAAGGAAGTAAAATTAGTTGTGAATTATATGAAGCTAGTTTCAAATACTTCGCAGCAATACGTATTGGCAATGAAAAGCTATGAAAACCAATCTGTGGTCATTGCACCAAATAAGGCAGCAGCTCCGGAACGAAGACCTTCCTGTTGCTTCCTGGGTTTTTCCTTGACATTGACCTAGAATCACAAAGAAAATATTAATATACTTCACTTGACCTCTCATTTGAATTGTTGCATGTTAGTTTCGAGACAACAAAAGTTATACGCAACACTCATGAAACCAGTGAACTTACTTGACTATAGCTTAAAATTTTGTACACCCTGTAAGACTACTATCATAAGTATGTACTTGTAAACTCAACAAAAATGTAAATTACCTTTGTTTCAATTGTTGGAAGACTTGTTTTAGTCATTGGGGCAGTGACTGGCAACAACATGAACCAATTATTGTTAGCAGGTGTACTGAGTGCCAATATTGATGGATCGTTTTCATGTTCCTTGTTCTTTTCAAGGAGTCCTAGTGATGCTAGTTGATTGGAAGATGGCAGAAGACATCCATATATCACCTTTGAACATAAAGAACTTAGTGTTATGTTTAACACTGTATGGATTGATTATTTAGGTTTTATTACACCCAGAATACCTTTTTTAAATGTACTTACCTGTGTTTGCAAAGCATTTTGTCTGACATTGTGCTGCAAATAATTATAAAACACGTCCAAATCGAATGGATCAACAAACGAGCGAAATTTATCGCAAACGTCTTGTGATCTCTGAACAAGTTCCATGTTTTCTCTGGGAACTGCTAATGTTGTGAGGAATTTAACGTCAAACAAAAATTGCAGTGCTTGCATTTGATTCAAATCATGGGTCTGCAACAATTCATATTGATTGAGGATACTCAACACATTCTTTTCCATAAACTTTAAGTGCACTTGTTTTGGGAGGGTGTGAGGAAACAATGCATTTAGGATTTCAGATAAGTAATCCAAAGTCATTGCTAGGGAAATGCTGCTTTTCATTGGGATTTTGATGTTTGATTTGAAGACGCATTCGTCAGTTTGTTCTTGGATTTCAATCGTATCCCATTTCTACGAAGAAAAACAATCATTTGATTGTGAAGAATACGAAAATAAACGTCTTACACATAAAATAGTAAGCATTTTACTAGAGTCTGTGATGTTATATGTATCACTCAGTTTCTTCTCTACTTTTGCATTCGCGTCTTGAATCCAATTATTCCAGAAATTCATGGTCACCTCACTGACATCACTGCATATTTTCTCCCAGTCATCTGATGATTCATTGCAACTAGAGCACTTTGCAAAACTAGGACATAAGCTCGTCAATGCAGTTAAAAACCGGGCACACATTATTGACTTTAGCACTTTATTAGCTGTTGAATTTGTTTCACTTTCAAGATGCGAAACTAATCTGCAAATGCAAGTCAAATTAAGTAAACACAGCCAAATTAAACAATATTGACCTACTTATTTACACTATGGACACACGCTTGCTTTAAATGCGTCTCCAACTTTTCTCTATCTACAAACTTCTTGTTTTGACTAGATATCCGATTATAAAAGTCTTCCTCCTTCCGATATTCTTTTCCATATAAGTAAAGTGAAACATCCTTTAAAAGTTCCAAAAACGCCGAATCAACTTCTTCGCATAATTTCACAATAATGGGAGAAAATCCTTTAGTTTTCATTGATAAAACGCTTTTATCATCAATGAAATTGTTTTCTTCCCAAATAAACCAACGTAAATCCAATTCATTGTCCCCTCTTTTACCATTCTGGTTATTTATGCTTTGGTTATTTAATACCCTCGTAATTTCTTCATGAAAGGACGTTGAAAACGTTTCAATTTTCGTTGTAGTTAAAAATTTAACACGTTGTGTTATCAAATCTTGAAAGAAGTAGTACCAAACATCAAAATTTCGGCTGATGTTAATTTCCTTGCATATTTCATCCCATCCTTTCGGTATTTCTACTTTTAACGCCTCTTCTCTAATCAGCTGAATTCCTTTTATTGATGATACTAGTTCCAAATGTTTTGACAGACCTTTGCTAACACTTTCAGTGATATCTTCACGTAACTTTTCAACCAGATTTAACGCTTCTGATTTTGCTATTTGGCTATTAACATTTGCACACTTTGGCCGAAACTCCTTGATTATTGTTGGAATGAAAGGAAATACTAATTCAGATGATAATTTCACTTTAGATAAAGTGGTTGGAGCATTCTTAGATGTAATTTCATTGATTTCCTTCCATATTAAACCTTGTTTTGTGGCTTTATAATCTAAAATATATAAGAAACTATTATACTTGTTTTCAACCATGAATTGTTACATACTGAAGAAACAATCATGTAATAATTGCATTGTTGTATATATGCACTGCACCATTGCAGCAATCTGCACTCTCACACTTGAGTAGGACTCATTAATCACAGATTCAAGTGCATCTTTCCGAATGTTGATAAACTTATTCAGTAATTCATTGGTAGTGTGATTTTCAAGCAACATGATTGCATTCAACAAACTGCAGGTCATTTCAATTGTAAGTTCAATATTTTTCAACTGATTTAAAGATCCATGTAATGTTTTGCTTCTTAGCATGTCAATCACTCCTTTTAACTTAGCAATCAAAGGATATTTTTCATTCATATCTGTTTTCATCAACCTTAAACCAGTATGAACATGTTGAGCTAAGAGGTAAAATTGTGCTGCTTTACAGAAGTCTTCATCTTCAATAGCTAGCCAAATGTGTTCATTGATCTCAATTAGCAAACCTATTTGCATTAAGACATCTCTTTCTTCTTGTACAGCCCTATAACCAATGGATAAAGTAAGTTCCAATTCACTGGTTACTTGTAGGTAATAACTTACTTATCAATTTTTGGTTGTTTAGTACCAGTTTGTTGGGAATTTGTGTTTTGGACAAGTATGTTACACTTTTCAAGAACCTTTTCAATTTCTTTGACTATAGACTCTGATATACTCTCAATGGATTTTATTGCTTCAGTTGCAGTTAGAATATCTTTATATCTATCACTAAAAATTTCAAGAAGTACATTAATAAATAGCAGTTGTATTCTCTTAAGGAGATTATTTCAACTCACCCAACAATCGATCGTAATTCAATTCTTTTCCTTTCTATTTCTGAATCTACTGATTTTTCTATATCTAAAATGTCGTTTATACTATGAGTTTCAAAAAGGCATGAAACATTTAGGTCCAATATATTAACTTTGGCCATTATTTGTTGTTACAAAGACGTTTTCTTTTAAATCTGCGTTTCATTACCAATATAACCTTCGCTAAACGTCGACGTAAACACGACTGACAAATTTGGTGCAAATTAAAGAGATATATGCAACTATTATAACACAATAGAAACTACGCTTACCCAACAAATAAAATATTGAATATTAAACATATCACACGTTAATCCCATTCATTTCCTTATTTTTTTATTACAAATTCACAAAAATATTTACACAAACATTCGGTCACTTAATATCAAATCGGACAAAATTCAAAACCATCCTTTATACCTACTTCTACCAAAAGTTCGGCGATAATTTAGCTGGCTTCTGTAAAATTCCAGTGGAACCATACTTCTGCAACATAACTTCTAGTCTCACTAAAGGTCCTCCGGTATCTTTATTTTTTAGCAACGGTATTTGATATTGAATAATGTATGTAATTAATTTCTTAAACTGTTTGCCATAAGTTTCTTGCATACTGGAGCCCGCAACTTCTAAAAAACTATAAATTACTGTCGCTGTGATATCTACTGATGGCACACGATTCAAAGTTCTTGCAAGCCAGGTCCAACCGTTCATCAAGTTATGTGGATTTTCGGGTGATCCACGTTTCGTATGACTTATTAGAATAGAAAAATATAGTTTGGAAATGCCTGTCATTCGTTTCAAAAACTTATCTTGTTTTTCAATGACACCGTCTTCATATTTATATCCTCGGGAAATATAGAAATCTTCGTCGGTTTGGCCATCTTGTTTTTGAAATACAATGGGTACTAAATACGGACAAGATTTGTAGAAATACGCAAGAACAAGCTGTCCAAATATTGGGAAATCATTCCATAATGTGATAATAATTGTGGCGTAGGCAAAAGCGGCATCTGGATTGTTTGCAATTGTTAACTCCCCTTGTATAACAAACTTCTTAGCGAGTAAGTCCATAACAAAAGCGATTCCTTGAGGGTGCTGTGCTGCATTAATGCGGGCATCACTAATTTGTACTGTTTTGCCCGATAGCAAACTATGCAATTTGGCGTATTTGTCTCTCAAGTGTTCACTATTCACAGCGGATATTCCGTTGACTGGAAAATTAACTGCTTTCTTACAATCTGACTTGAATTGTTTTAGTGATTGATCATTCAACAACTGCTGATACGTCTGTTGATGACTTTGAAGAAATGTTTGAAATTCCTTGTATTTATTTACTATAATTTTATCATCTTCAAGAGTTGTTGAAGAAACTTCAGAAGAAGTTCGATGTACTAATGGAGTAGCAACATCGCGTAAACTTTGTTGATTGTGAAGTTGTTGCTGTTTTTGCTGTTCAAGCAGTAGCTTTTGTTCTTCCTGCTGTTTTTTTTGTACTTGCAATGCTTTAGCTTCCTCTTCATTCTTCTTCAACAGTGCCACTTTTACTGCTGCTTCTTTTTCTCGTTTCTGATAATGGTCTTTAATGCTATTTTTTACAATGCCTTTCAATTGTTTTGTCTGGCTTAACACTGTATTAGCAGACTCTATATCACCTTCAGCAATTTTTTCACTCCTTAACTTTGCATTCATATGCTTATAACTATCAAATAATTGTTTAAATGGATTCTCATATTTTGTCAATTCAGTCTTTGCTTCCTGGTTGTTCTTAAACAATCCATCAATATCTCTAATGAGTGCAGCAGTATCTTGCTCAGTTTTCAAGTAGTCCATGTAAAGCTTTTGGAGTTTTCGTTGGTCTTCAGCCTTGGTTCTAGCTAAGGATAATTCAATTATAGATTGTGTTTCAACTTGCTTCATGGCCTGGAGAATAAGCTGTTCTTCTTGTTGAATTTCTTGAAGTTTTAAAGCTTGTTGATGCTTCCATCGTTGGATTCTTCTTGCTTCTTGTTGTTTGTTGAATAATTCTATTTTCTGCAAATGCATCTCAATAGATTGTGTTTCTGTTTCCTTCCTACTCTTCTCTAATCCTGTGAGTACTCTATTTGTCATGCAAAGGACTGTTTGTTGTTGTGGTGATAAAGTTGCAATTTGTTTGGGACTTATATGATTATTTGTGGATGTCTTTGGTGAGTCAACTGCATTTGTTTGATGTATTCTTCTTGAAATATCTGGTGCTTTTGTAGGACTAGATTTAACTGTTGTGCTTGGTCCTAGCGTTACTTTATCCACAAATTTGTTAATTTGTATTGACTTGGATATTGCAGAAAGCTTCAAAGATGAAAAATCTGAGATTAAATTATCCAAGTCCATCATTGTGGACTTATCTTTATCTTCTACAAATCAAAACATAAGCAGTTCTTACGAGTTCATAATAATTATTTATAAGCTTACAGTATTTCAAACGCTTAAAAATGTTATATCTGGCAAGGAATTTAACAAAAATCAGGTGTTTTGAATATTCTAACCAAACATTCTTCTTAAAATATGCACAACTAAGTCAATAGATGGCCAAAATATGGTTTAAAATGATTGGAACTACAGATACTAAGATACAAATTAATTTATTCAACAATAACTTAAATGAAATACAAGCTAATCTTCTCTATTTATAACTAACAATCGTCGATTTGGTTCCTTATTCAGTCCCAACTCAATTCTATTAACAATCCACTGGTCTTCATCTGATTTTCTCTTTGCCCAGATATGCATGGTACCTCTTTCTTTGCTACCAACCACTGGTATTACATATTTGGCTGATAAATCATTAGAATAGTTATTTGCAGTATTACCCACATCCACTGTACCAAGTTTGATTGGTTCTCCAAGTATGTAAACAGCTCCTTTATGTTTTCTAAGAATGGAAGCTGCTTCTTTGTAGTACTCAGTGGAAGATATTCGCTCGTTGAATTTGAATTTTGTGAGTAAACCCATTGTGATTGTTGCTATTCCTCCTAAGGCTGCTATTTTAACTAATGTGTGGTTTGTTACACCCATTTTTTGTTATTTGTATTTACTTTGTTTGTTATTGATGTTTAGATGAAGAGAATACGGATCTTGAGTGGTTAACTGTATGAGTAGTTGCATATAACCAGGTCACGTTTTCAAGAAAACTTATTGAAAAAGTAAATAGAAGTTTTGAAAATATTATTTTGGAATGAAATATAGTTAACGATTTATTAGCTAATAACTAATGTATTTAAAGATTATGTAGAGTTTCTTTTATTTTTATGGACTTTTGAAGATTTATAATGCTGGCTTGTTCGTTGTAGTCGTTGTAGCCTGTGTTGTCTATTATTTTTTTAGCACGTCAAATTTCGTCACATCCTGCAGAAAATGGCAGAAACCGTTAAACCGAATGAAAGTTTAGCATCATGGTAGTGCAAGTGTCCTGACGATCCTGAGTAAATCCTACAAGATTCTTCACGGCAAAAGGTAGGACTTCTCATTATCTTTATAGTGTTAGAGAGTGAGCAATTAGTAAATATTGATACGTTCAACAATTTGTTCCGCCAAAAAAGAACACGCAGGTTACACTAAATATATATTTTATTTAATCACATCAAGAATACTTGTTTTAATGCATTATAAACATATCAAAAATATCTTATTCTGCTATGTATACGGGTATGAACAATTTCTACAAACATCTTACGTAATCGATATCTATCTACAACTATCTTAATGTATTATAAATTGCTTCATCCGAATCAGACGTGACGCTCTCGCCATTGGACCCTAATTTAACATAGCAATATTCGGAATGACTCTTCTGTCGATTGGCGCATTTGCACATAGAATTCGTCTCACACTTGCACCTGCCAGTGTCGCAAATCTCCGCATAGATGTTCTCGCTTGGTGTTCGCCGCTTCCCACTGGGCTTTAAGCATACTTTATCCGCGACCTGACAATACGGAATGTCTTCCTCAATCAGCTTGCCGCGCACGCTGCTCTTACTAAATTTCGTTTCATGTATTTGCACAGTGACTGACTTTACATGCATTTTCTTATCAACCTCAACGTCGATGGGAATAGTCGACAGCTCCGATAGCCGCACGCTGTTTCGACTCTTTTCGAAGTTACTGGAAAGCATGGAATGTTTGCTGATGCTGCGCTTCTGAATTTTTGTTTTCACGTGGAATTCAGAGCAAAGTCTGTCAGTAATATAGGAAGTATCATCTTTAGCAAGGGTTGGTATTAGATCTGGTTTGTGTTTCCTGGGCATTTCTTCAGCTAGATGTATTTCATCTAAGTTTTCTTTTGGTTTGGTTGTTGGGACTTGAGGTTCAGCTTTTTGAACATTCATATTGCTGGTTTCTATGAGGCTGGTATCGTCATTGTCCAAAATGCACATTTGGAAGTCGTAGCTAAGATTATCTGAAAGATTTGACTTTGAATTCTTCCATTCGGTGCTGGTTGTCCTGCGAAGTTCCTTCTCATCAACTACATAAAGCTGTGTATCCAGGCTTTGACATTTGGATAATGATGTATTATTAGCACTTTGGGTAGGGGTTTCAGTTAAATCTATTCGTTTCGTGGAGAACATGAAGCTGGCTGACTTTTTAACAGGATTATGATTTTTCCTTCCAAATTTGTCTTCTATTAATTTTGACATATCTTTATATCTATCCATACTTTTGATCCTTTCTAAATCATCGGCGTTTTCTGTGCTTCCCATACTTAGAATTTTGAAGTGTTTGTACCATTTCTTGGGTTTTGGGAACTTTTCTAAGACTTCTTTAGTTATTAACTGTTTGTCGTGTAATTGCACATCGTCCACATCATTAGTTACGTTTTTCTGGTTCTGAGCTTTTGTTATACAACTTGCGTTACACGATTTTCCAAGCGCTGCACACTCAGAACAAGTCTGATTGAGGTTAGGTGCAAGTCTAACTTCACGGTACCAACTCTCAACATTAGTGTGACAAAAGGCAAGCGCTGTTTGCAATCTTTGGGATTTAAAGAGACGATTTTCCGAGTCGAAGCCCAACATACAGCGGGAAATCTTCACGTCGGAGTTTAGATTAATGCAGCTGATTTCGTTACGCGTGCTTTCTGAAGGCGCTGGAAGTGTACAGGTGACCAGCAATGGTTCTTGAAACTTCCGCTCCAGCAGAAAAGTATCTGTAAAAGTAACACCACCTTTCTTAACTATATAAGCAATCGGAATAAAATCATACAACATAATGTAAGAAATACAAATAAGTTGGCAGGTTGTGAAATTAAGTTGTTTCCTGTGCATAGCAGCATAAGGTATTACTTAATCTCTCAATGAGCAGATTCCCACCATCCACATGCAATGGACGTTCATTAAACTCGCGCTGATTTGAAATTCACAGCATGGGAGATTTGCTTGTCTAACTGGGATTGAAACGCAATCAACTGGCCGAGCAATTATCCACGATGTGTAGCATACCTGAGAAATCCTTGGGCATGCCGTGGGGCAGTGGGCCTACCATTAGTTTGACCTTGATCGGCAATGCTACCCTTCGCAGGAGGTGCGGGAGTTTATAGAGACAATCTTTGTCCAATGCCAGAGGTCCAGTTTTATCTAACATACCCGGAAAACACAGTTTTGCTTTGACTGAACTATGAATCTCGTAGAATTCACCTTTTGTAGTTAGAGGAACATAAAATTCCTAGGAAAGACCAAACATATAATTAAAAATCAAAACTACCTTCTTATATTGAGAAGTCATCAACCTACTTGATTTGTTTGACTTATTAATTGAGCATATCTATTTGCAAGATCTTTATCCCGCGTGGATTTTGATAACCTCGAGGACTTTGTAGACTGCCTTCCATTATCCTGCTCACGATGTTGGAACACTGCACGGAGTTGAAACAATTGTCCAGCCTTTACCTGCGTCTTTAGGTACTGAAATTTGCTGCTAGGGATTGATTCTAGAAAACAATCAACGATATTTTTTAGTAGCCGCTTCTAAATCACTGTGGTTCTTCGCTATGAGTACTGCCTCGGAACACAGTATCGAAGACAATAAAATATTTTAGTACTGCATGTCTGCAGGCGCACCACTGTGCAGTTGTGCACCACGGCGTTAATAAAAACTTACCGGAGGGGTCAGGATGATGACCAGCGTAGGCAATAAACGGTTGAATGCTAATAAAAGAGCACACTTGCTCTCTAACTAGTTGCAGCACTGAGGTGTACGCTACTGCGCATCGCTCTCCTTTGTCGTTAATTAGCGAAAACCAGCCTGGAACACGAAATGACAGGGAGGCAAGATTAATTTTCGACTTACACTCACTTATTTCGAAAATGGAGGAAGCTTTAAGGTATATGTCATATGTTAAGCCAACCGGAGCAGGCATGAGATTGTATGTGAAAAAAATGTGAAATAGTTTATGCCCACATTGTTAAACTAGAATTTGCCTATCGCGCTATCACGAACAGCCCATTGTCGTAGTATCAACTAATGTAGGCATGTATTGACACTAGAAAAGTATAATTGCATTGTTGACGTTAGTAGTACATTTCCGCTAGTACAACAACCCAACAAATGTGAAAACTAACTCACAATCTTCATTAGAAATGGTGTTATACAGTTGCAATAAATCTGCACTTGTTATTGCGTCTTTTGTCCCGGGTATTTCTTCTCACACAATGCGATTTCCTCAACTCTGCAGTGTGTCATAATCCGACGCCTAATTCCCACATACATTTTTTCTGCCCATGCAGATCTTCCTTGTTCCATGGGAAATTCGGTTACGCTTTATTTTGCGTTTGGATTTATACATTTAATAAATATCTTTATATAACGCAATCACTGCGCTTGATGTGCGCACAGCACTGCTTTCCAACGTTTAATAATCTAATCCCCCGACAATTAATATTAATTACTTTTATTATGCAATGACATTAATCGATTAAGTAAATTATGCTAGGAAAGATATGGGAGGAATTAATTGCGCCACACACAAATGTATTGGACATTCATGCAATTATTAGTCTGATATTTAAATTTCTCATGATTTAGTTCATTAAAAGCCATTAGATTTTAATCAAATTGTATCTCACCGTTATATCCTTCCGGAAAATGTAACACACAGTCTGTCTTCTCTTTGGTTCGCTTGCCATGTACACATCTGGCTTCTATCTTCGTGAAGCTATCAAAGCATCTATACAGCAGCAGGGCTTCACCTCCATCAACACGGACCACGCGGGGTAACGAGTATCTTTCGAGGAAATCTCGAGCGTCTAACTCTTCCTGCCTACGCTTCCTCTCTCCGGTTGAATCAGGACTCATTTCAGGGGTTGTCCTAGATTGCGACTTCCTGCTTTTCGTGCTATCAGGAGTGTTGTCCTGTGAACTGTCTCCATAGTTAGTTGTAGAGTCGTGGGAATTGTATCGGCGTAGAACAGCGCATTTTCGTTCGCGTTTATCTCGACGCTTTTCATTGAAGATGAAGTGTGAGGCATCAAAAGAGGTGATGTCAGAGTGGCGGAATAAAGGGTTGTAGGAGGTTTTAGGTGATAGTGGGCTGCGCATTCGTAGCGAAGGCATTGATGAGTTGCGGCTGCAGGAATAACCCCCACTCTTGCTCGAACTCGAGCGAGAGGAGACTGTTGCGTTGTGGAACATCATTTTAGGTTTTCCATCAAAACCCTAAAAGACGAAAAATGAGTAATTAATTATAGTAGTGGATTATAAAGAAACAATGAAATTCTCATGGATTCATGGAGTTAATGACATTTCTTAAGTTTTCATTCTAATTTTCAGGTTAGGTACGTTGCAAAAATAAAGTGTAGAAATTAATTATCTATTGTTACATCATTTTACACAAATAAAACGCGTATATGATAATGTACAAAGCAACGAGTGCAACATTAGCAACAAAAACATCACTTTGAGAACTTTCTGTGACTTGATATTTTTTTGCAACGCGCGTCCCACGATCATTTCATTACATTTTCAAACGTACATTGTATGAACATCACTCATAGTCATTGTGTATTCATAGCAATAATGGATTGTTATATCTTAATTCTCATTTTTCCTGCGTGGCTTTTAATCATTACCATCAAAAGCACAATAACACTCAGCTGAATTAATCTGCAAACAGATTTGCAACTTGTGATTATCTCGATAAACGCATTCGATTCCAAGGCATTAGCATCGCCTCTGCGCTAATGAAGTAATGGCAATTAGCCTCGGAATCATTGTTCGACGAGTCATCGCGTGATTTTCTCGAATTATGCGCGGATGTTCCATGCGATGAACAATCCAAGCATCTGAATCAAAAGCATTGCATTGGAATGCAAATGCATGAAAACTGCTAACGCGTTTCTAGGAATTCCTCGTCATAGAATTATATCATTAGCGCAGTTTACGCTATTGATGCGGCTGATGATGAACTGATCAAGTTTCATTGCGTAATAGCGTTTGTAGTATCAGGTTTCACGCGGTTGTGTGATTTAGTCTCACTTGCGGCGTCGTCGATAGATTATCAGTAGCGGAGTTTTCATGCTTTCCCGACTTGCTTCGACTTGCTGCAACATGTTATACACAATATCACAACAGGTCTATCAGCCGTGTTTTATCTATTGCATATTTTTCCAGCCGCGGCTGGGTTTTATGCGTTTTGCGCGACGCATCGCAAGCACGCAATTCCAGAACGCGACGTTTTACGTTATTAGCATAAATATGGATAGCGGCCACAGTTGCGCGCAACAATGTTGCACGTATGCATATGGCATAGGGCATGACTTTATGGATTGTAAAAAAACTCGTAACCTGTCTATGTTTCGCCAATGTGCATAAAATCATGCGACAGCGTATGCGATTTGAGTCTATCGGTGTCATATAGGTCGACCTATGCCTTTTTACTGCACCGAGGGAATAAAATTGGAAATAGCCAAATAAAAATGAGAAAAAAAAAGCATTCGTCCATTTATTTTTGCTTCTTTTGCAGAGCGCGAAAACATGTTGAAATCAAGCGGGAGTGATAAATGCACTTCGATCAGCTATAATAGATGGAAAAAAAAAGGTGTGATAATCGCGATTGTGATGTAAGTAAGTAAGAAGGTGTAAAGCGCGACCTGCAGTGTCAACTTTAATGTGCATGCACAGATGCCTTAAGTGTCTTAAGTCTTGAGTAACTTTTTGGCCTAAATCTTGAATTATTCAACGAAATCGTCACCATATTCGGAAGTGGATTCAGTATGGGATTTTATAATCAGTCGTATATTGTAATAATCATAATCTTTACATTGAAATACATCCAACGCAGAGATGTATTTAATTAATACGTTTTGGTTTTATTTGAAAAGTTTTGAAAACAAGTTATTAATGCATTCAGAAGCTTCCTCGACACGAGTTATTTCATTCCAGGCGCATACATCATTCACGATTAAAAACGCAGTTCCGTTTATGTTACTCTGGTTTTGACATCACTTGTGAATTGCACATATTGCAACATTTAATTTGTTGTATTTGCCTGCTTTGTGGCCTATGAATTTCTAGCAGCGCGCATAAATAACGCCGGCCGGCGGCGGCGCTGCATGCGCGGTTTTTGATAAATGTCCGCCGCGTGCATAAATAACGACTTTTGAAAAACTTTCTCATTTATAAAACGGCCAAGCGCGCTGACCATGTGCGATGTCGTTTCGTTGCCGGCGAGTTGTCATGCGAATTAAGCGCCGCAGCAAATGAAATCGAAAACGACACCCGAGATAAATGGCGAATAATTGCGACTAGTTGCAACAGCATGCTGCACCAAGCTGAACACATTTTATGAGGACTTGGGCACTGCTACCGCCTACTCAGGAAGGACTTTGATTGATTAAGAATTTGGTTACTGCACACATTGATTTTTTAGATTAGCAGCTCCTATCAATATGGAGATGGTTGGTGGATTATAAGTTGTGATCAGTGCCCAATTGCCCAATGATGATCTATCTGATCAGGGTATTGAATTTCAAGAGGTAAAACAATTTCGCCTCGTTCGATGGATTGATGCATTTCGGAGCATCAAAACCGCCCACGCGAAAAGCAACGCTCAAGACGCGCATATTCGCGCACGCCACGCGCAAAGCTTCAACTTCTTAAGCGAGTCATTGGCTTCGTGACCTTGCGGTGACCCACACGCTGTCATTGGGCAGCGTGCGTGTTCGCGCACACTAGCCCACACCGATGCACACTTGCACGCAGGCGGCGGCATTGTTACAATTTTTCTTCTTCCGTCGACTCCATTGACAGCCGATTATTACGAAATCTGCGCCGATCAAATAGAATCAAACCTGCGCCGCGATCGTTTCTTGTAATCGCCAACGCGCGCCATCAACTCCGGGAACAATGTCAAATCGATTTTTTATCTGTCAGTGCGCTGTTGGCAGTTTCTTAATAACTTTGATCCGTCTTAACAATGACAAAGCAGCAGGAAATTACATTAATTGTGTGCTTCTTGAAACGGTGAAACGAGGTGAAAATCACCCAAAACAGCGTATTTATTAGGTTAATGCGTTTGGCTTTTCCGTTAGTGTCAACGACAATGCGCCTTTGTTGCGATCGTTGGCAAATATCAAAATGTACAAATTGGCACCGAAAACGGTACTTGGTCTTGACTGCCTGTCTCTATAAAGTGCTATATTGCTTTAATAGTGTCTTACTTCTTAGACATACTTCCAAGTGGTACTTAGGAGTGAGTTAAGAGTTGGGAGTTGCTATGGTCTGGTACCAATCTCGATAGATTAGCTGCGCATTCAAATACAACGCCTTATAAAGGCGCGCGGCGATTTTCCAGAAAAGCGCCCATTTATTTCATAATTAGGTGAGCATATCCGCGCTGTAGATAATAACACCGTTAGGTTGTTAATGTACATGCGCCGAGGCTGCTTATGGTGCCGTTCGGTATACTTGCATACTTTGAACGCCGACGACTTTTGCAGTGCCGCAACCAATTCAGTTTAAGAGGGTCATATGTTAGTGCATTGCGGTGTTACTTATTTGTTTGTGTGCATTGCATAACAGGAATTATGTTGGCAAATGGGATTTTGATCGAAACTGCAGCATAAGGAAGTATCAAACAAGAACTGGAAATGGAAGCAAAAAGGTAGTGCTGTAGTAAAAGGGGAGGACATTAGAAAAGGCTTCTTTAAAATTACAATTTCGGAATATTTAAAATGCCATCTAGGGTTCCTCACAATAAAGTTTAAAAAAAAATCGTCATAAGTCAACCTAGACTTTCCAATTTCTGCAAAGAATATTTCCAATTTGTTTAATCCATCTTCCTCATTGGGTATTTGCAAGTAAAATGCAGAATATAGACTTTTGACACCTTTTTTTCAATATGATATTCAATATCAAAATGTGCATTTCTGAAAAGCCTCCTTTCCATACTCCTTTAGGTATTTTAAAAGCCGGCATATGCTAAATTTTCAATCTGCATTGCCGGTCTTTGCACATGCGTATGTTCGTTAGTCAAGTCAGCATCCAAGCCATGTAATTAAGAGCGACCCATTACGATTCGAGTTTTATTGTCGTAGTAAAATTTGCTTATGCAGATGCCCGGCATGCAGATGCTCCGGCGAGATGCAATCCGCGATAGTTACAATAACCAACCATACTTGCATTTGCGATTTTGCGAACTGGCTAAGCACCTTCCAAGTCTCATTGCGCAGTGTGTTAGTGTGCAAGCAGGGTTACTGCGGCCAAGAAATAAATTCCAGTCTAACCCTTGTACTACCTCTATAGATATATGATTTAACTCAATGTATAATTACAACAGGCTGATAATTTCCCTAATCAACATATCCAATTACGGGATTGATGAAAGGTAATGGACGAAATTCGCAATTAACTTTGACATTTAAGGAAGGAAAATGCTTAATTGCATTGTAATAAATGTGGGCTGAATGTAATTCTAATTTGGTGTTGCAATTCTGATTGAGTATGTTTTGTTTTTGTAAGTGGCTATAGTCGCAAGGAAGTAGACAAAACATCTGCGCGTTACAATTGATCTATCGCAATACGACCATTATTTTCACATGAATCAGCTATAATCGCATCGATTCATGCGATTTACACGTGGAAAAGGAATGCCGATGAAATTTATTACTCTTTTATTGGTTATTACCCAGGAATTTCGAATTGTTCGACGTTTAACACCTACTCGAGCCCAACAGAAATAATTTGAGCATTGGACTAACATATGAACTTGATTTGTGTTTACAAGGTTAAACAACTGCTGTTTCAAAGCTTAACCCAAAGCCCTTTGCCGCGTACTTACTTGATGTGATGTAACAATCGGTCATCTCGTTGTTTATTGTACTCTGAAACAATGTTTACACACATTAGGACAAATGCCTCGTGCACGACAGCCTGAAATATTCGAAGGTTGCAAGACATTTCGTCTTATATGATATTATAATATTCTCAGGTGCAAGTGTAAAAGTGTCAGATTTAAATCAGCCTGAAAATATCGTCGATAAACGTGACTCCTTCTAACTGTTTCTGGTATTTTTGACCCGCGCCGACAAATTTTCAGCCTCTTGTGCAAGCACCGCCTATTCTCGGATTCCGATCGTAAGACGACACATACCTATAAGACATGACCCTAACCTTAACCCATCCGTGGGCTGGTGGGCTTTTCATCGCGCGATATTTTCTGGGCGTTGAAGGCGCAGCAGAATTGTTTTCCCGCTAGCAGCCGCAAGAGACGTAGCATTAACAGTGTAATGTGCACAAAAATCTCTTGATTCCGAGGATTATGATTATGAGGATGAACTTTATGTTATTATGTGACTTTGGTATTGTGTTATAATGGATGGTGCCCCATGTGAGGATGGCGGCAGATGGTCATAATTGCGGATTTAATTATATGCGCGTGAAATTAATATACAATGGAATTCACTAGGTTTTCATAAGGAGTTATTATAACTTTCTGCTAAAGGATGCTTTTTGTTGGAATTGCAAAGACTAAGGAGGAAGGGACGTGAAGGTGGTGTGTGTGGTAATTGTAATCATTAAATCATCAGTACTATGCATTTATAATTTACTTATTTATAAGGATTTCAATGAAATGTTATTTGAATTTATGATGATTTCAATATTTTCTAGATTATTTCATTCTGCACCCCGTAGATGTCCGCTAGAGTGCAATCTGTACATTTGCGTTGCACCTGGATTTGTTATTGGTTTCGCCGGCTTATCAATGTGCAGGCGGCTATCGCAGCTAGAAAAGTAGATTTGATATTAGTTTTAGCGAAGTAAGTGTCTCGGGCAATAAAGAAAATTTAAAATAAATAAATTTATACGGATAGGTAGTACTCCGGTGGATAGTAATTAGTGTTTTAGTGGGATTACGTGTTTAAATATTTGACTTATTGATATAAATCAGACCAAGGTAAGATTTTCTATTTATTGTTTTTCTTCATTAGAAGTAAATTGTAATGTTTACACACTTAAAACCTCAATTTGTTAATAATTTTCGCAATCACGCGTCTTTAGTCATCCGGCGAGCCGATGAGTTTACAACGAAAAACACTTGCATTGTACCGCAGCCGCCGCATTGGAATGCTGTTAATTGGTTTTTGTTTGCGTGTTATTAGCCGGTACTTTCAGTTTCGATGCGCGAGACGACTCAAGCCTCGTACCCAAGTCTAAGCTCAATCCATTTTATGATGTGCACCTCTTATGGCCCACAATTGTTTCCATGCCTCACTTTAATAAATTACTAATTGTATCACCATTGTCGCTTGGAGACCTCAGGGACCAGCTTTTTCCAGGCATGATTGGAAAAAAGGTCTTGTTTGCTTGGCTTGTTCAATTGTGTGGTTTTTCGTTTATTCCAAAGATTGGTCTCTCTCTCATAGCATGGCTGTTTTTTGCATCAACGTCTCAACCGCAACAAATAAATCTATTTCAAGGCGAGACAGTTATACACAGTCATAAAATCCCAACAAAAATAATTGCTTAACAATTAAAACGAGTTGTTTTTTTTTTTGAAATGTCTAATTTAATTTAAATTATTATTTTGGTTCTTCCACTTTGTTTGGATGTATGGACAACCAGATGGTCCGCATGAGGAAGAAATTATTGTTTTTTCAGCTTAAAATTGTTAAAATAGCATTCGTTCATTAGTAAAACACCTGTGGATGCATTATGAGTGCTTGAAGTTTGGTGAGCTTTATAATGTGCTGCGCTTCTGACTTGATGCTTACACCAGATACAGTTAAACCCATTCGACGTTCGTTAATGCGCGTTTTTTGTCTTCACTTGCCACACGAGAGCGACATGAAGTGTAGTAAAGTAGTTTAAAGAACCGTTCAGAATTCACGCTGTCTTGCTTGAACGAATTAAATCTATAAAGTAATGATGTTTCTCCGAGCAGAAAAGTCACCCGTTTTGTAAATTGCGCAATGGCGAACGAAGCAAGTCAAATATTAACAATAGCATTTGTGAGTTGTATAATTTCTCTTCGCTGCTCTTCCAATTCTAGGCTACAGAAATACGTATTTAATTGTATTAAGTAAATATTCCCCCGAGCAAATATTGTAAGTGCAATTATTGCGCGTATTGAAGCATAAAAAGCACAAAGCAATTGACAGCATAAAAATGCGAAATGAAGAACGGTTACCACTTTGTTTTCAATTTGTACTTGTTAGTGCGCAAACCAGTCGTTATTAATGCGCTCCAAATGGCTAGCAGCGCGCGCGCGCATCGGTGGTTGCTGGGAATGTAATGATAATAATTGGTTAATTAAAAAAGCAAACAAATTGGTTATTTAAATACGAAACGGCCTTCGCATTGCCGGGCGCATAGTTGGTCGGCTGGCGGCGCGGGTATCATCATCGGCGCGTTTTTATTTATTGCCGTATTGCTCATTCAGAGATTGTTTAATAATTTGCGCGGAGGTAGCAATCTGCGCGAATTATTAATTTCCATTGGAGCGATGCAAACGAGGAATGATTAAACGTGCACGATGCACGAGTGTGCTGAAATCGCGCCGAGAAAAATTGATAAAATCTGCGAAAACTAATATATTGCGATGAAGAAATGTTCAAGGTTGGGCAGATGCGATAAGTTTATGGATGATAGTCTAGTACTTTGGTAAGAATAACAAGTCTTTCGTTATGACTTAAGCTTAAGTAGACTTAAATCAAGGTTTAAAGGAACAAGGTAAAAGTTAAAAATCGGGAGATGGAAATCATTACTTATTTTATCGGTATTGAACAATCTTCCCATTCATGAACAAATGCTTTATGCTGAGTTTTTGAAGCGTAATTTAATAAAATTTGACCACAAGCGAAAATCAGTTTATTTGAGCATTCTATCAATTAAGAAAGAAACATTACAAGTGACTCCTAGTGAAACCTCAACGAATTTTGAAAGTTTTAAGAGTAAAATCTCAGAACAGTAAGAATACAATCATAGATTTAATTATTAATGCTTTACCTAAATAAATTGAGATATTATTCATTAATTTTCATCTTGTTAAAATAATTTTTATTCCTTTCTAGTTTGAGGTTAAAATTAAGAAAGCTAGCAAATAATTGGCAAATGAATTAATTTCTTAAATTTAATACCTTAAAAATTGTATCCATCTTTGTCTCGATATTTCGGGGCGGCCTTGGTCAACACGTTCCTCAGTCCATCTTAATTGTATAATTTAATTTTTATAATGGAATTATAATCTTTACGCGTATAATAATTACACATAATTGTCTAATGCGGCCCTCCCGACAAAAGCGTTGTAAAACGTTCGATTAATTTCAAGTTTCTGAGAAGTTATTTACTTAATGACCACATCTTTAAATTCGAAACCTGGTCCATACTGAACTCTCAATGGAATCCCAGAATATCAGCGGTTGCATGTGGCGTAATAAACATCGATTGAGAGCATAACTTATTTCATTTGATTGCCTCCCTTCCAGGATACACATATTGAGTGGTTAAATTTTTTTTAACTTGTAAACAAACATTCTCCCAATGAAACAATGGATTTGGAGTTTGTTTCTTATTGAGCGCATGTTAAGTCCATAAATTTAGTTTTGTGCAAATACATCCGCTGGCCGGTGTTCTTCCTAGTTGTCCTCGTGTTTCTGCATTTGTAAAGATACATTCGGGATGATCAACGGGCGCATCGGTCGCTGGGAAAATGCCCGACGGCTGGGCACGACACAAGCAACCATCGTGAGTTCTGGTGCTGTAACCTGCGGCACATACTGGTGCAGGAATATGCGGATTCAGTATTGGTATAATCGTCGTTTATGCAGTTTATGCCCAATGGATGAATCGGGCATCGTTGACCCGTTGAAAGGGATATTTGTTAACTGTACCAACTGCAATCACTTAGGCTGACAGGAGTGATGACGGAAAGGCACGTTGTTGGAAAAGCTATTTGGTTATGCTTAGCATTTTTATTAGAATTAATCCTGCTATAATTAAATTGTCATTAAATGCATTGTCGTGTTCGAAAGTACGCAAATTCGGCAAGTAACACCAACAAGAGCGTTGGACACTTCCACGACTGACATTCTAGAAATTTGAATAAAGTAACTACATGAAAACGCCATCAGAAAAGCTGCAATTCATGTACATGTACAACAACAAAAGTAAAACACACTTTGCCTACTTAGTAGTTAAACAACACGAATAGAGGTGTGATACTTAAATGAATTCTGCTACAACACAATAATGTTGATGTTCCAAAGGTAGTACGCCAATTGTGATGGATTGCAGTTAATTGATGAAGTCCAGTTGGATGGAATGGTATAGTTTGTACTTCTGAGCTACTTGTAAGAAACCTAGACCAACAATAAATGCACAAAATTTTCCCCGAAATATTCTGATTACTAAGTAATAATGTGAAAATCAATTTTTACTAAACTTGATATTATTCCTTCTTATTTAAGCTTTTAAACGGAATTTGAGTTATATTATAATATTTTGAATTAATTTCAATAACGCAGAACAAAGTATCAGGCCCTAGATGTAATTATTTGCTGAGATATTCAGTCCCAAAGACCAAATTTGTTGAAACGTGTAATTGGCACATTGTAAATAACTAAAACCTATGCAATTGTCGCAATTCTTCATTACAACCAATTGTGATGAATAATACCCTTGTCTTTATCAAGTCGTAAATCAACCAAACAAATACGAAAATTATAGCCCATCGCAAACGCATCCACTTAAGCATTACTCCTCTTGTTCTTCATCTCTTCCACCTCCGTCTTCTGCCAGTCGCAGGCAGAAAGAACTCAAATTGGTAATCACACGTTGGCGCTGATAATTCCTACTTGTGATATTTGTACGTTCAGATGTGAGATGAAAAGTAACATAATAATAATACGTAACGAAGCGGACATAACAGCTGGGCATCCCAAAGTTGCAATGCGAGAATGAATCGATCGCGGCCTGAGTTAAGGCTGCGGATCATTTTTTAACGTCGTGTGTCGCAACACAAGTAAGAATATTAAGAATGTTGAGAGATGTAAGAAAAATATATGCCTTGTAGTATGTTCTGGGTTTGGTAAATATCTAAAGCAGCAGGCACGATTTTGATTATTGATTGTGTGTCGGTTGAATTGAAGATAAGTCGTGTTATTCAACATTGTACTGTGTTAGAAAGGATGTGTGTTGGAAGGTTTAGCATATCAAAGGATTTTATTTAATTGAAATGAAGTGAAGTGAATTTTTGGCAGTGCGTGGTTTATTTTCTCTGACACAACAACTGTTTCCCAACTTGTGTTAAATTCGTGAGGAGACAAAAGAAGAAATCATATTGGTATGACGATTGCACATAATTAGAAAATTGCAAAATTGCCTTGCTGTTCACAAAGAACTAAGTTCGTCGATTGACTCTTGTGTCATGCTAATCTTATACTTTGCAATTTGCAGAAAGTTTTGTTTTATTGTCACATTGTCTTCTTCTCTTTACAAGGATATCGTGCTTTTAGAATGTCAACGAGAAGAAAATAGATTTACAAACTACTAAGGAGTAGTTACGCAGTCAAACATGATTTATTTGTTTATATTTTTTTTGTCTACAAGTCAACTTTGTTCGGAAATGAAAACCAGTGAGTGACTACAACTAGGATTCATAAATTTGTCACAAGCTGACAATACAGATGTAATTTTCCGCTTGCATTTACCAACTTTCACTTGATCGAGTTTGTTTTATAGTAAAACTAAATATCACATTGTGTAAACACTACATAGAAATATATTGGATTTAATCAAGACCATGTAATTTGTGTGTTATTATAATAAATTAAGTTATTAGTTTTGTCATACTCTCACTTAAATTCAATTTATTGTTTCGCTACATACATATAACCAAAAAGTATATCATAGTTTCTACAATGTAAATTGCATGTTTTTGATTATGATTTGATTACTCATTGCCGCCCTCATTCATTACACTTGTTTCCCGTTTCCACTTCCGTGTGCCATGCTGCAACCGATTAAAAGTACAGACAACCCGCACATCAAGAACCCTCAATGTACACATCTTGCATTTCCACCTGCATTCGCATAAATTGATGTAACTTGTGCACATTTGCAGATGAATGAAATCAAAATATAGATAGCTCCTCAATGCGTGTGCTAATCACAGAGTGGATCTGTGTGGATGTTCCCACCATTATTTAATTGATACCTTTTTCCTCGCTTCTGCATTTTTTCCGTGTAGTCATCGCTGTTGTTGCTTGCTGCTCTATTTTGCGTATTTGTGCATTATAATAAATTATGTAGGAAGCGATAGGTTGGTGAGAAGTAACAAGTCAAGCAGTAGTCATTGTCTTCAAGGAAAAGTGTTTCATTCTGAGATTCTAAGCATTCAATTCGTGATGCGTTTGGATGCAATGATGCAGTTTGTGAGATGTTGAGATTATAGAATAGATGAGAATGTGGGGTAATAGATTTACTTTCATATTTCACATAATATGAGAATTATTAATAATTTTAGCAGGTCTGTATGACCTTAGAGATGCAGAATAAAGTTAACTTTTCGTTCTATTGATTTTATTTGAAAAAATCCTGGGATTTCCGTGCAAATTAGAAGCGCATGCTTTCTTTCACATTCTTAATCCCCGAGAGGTCTGTCATTTTTACAAATTTCTATTTTTACAATTTTTATTTTCTGATTGCGAATAAACAGTTATTTGCGAATGTCCACCTTCGTCTTCGCCTGCTTAACTTAATTAGTAATCGCTTAACACGCACCTGATTAAAAATTCTAGTGGGGCATATCCGTTGTGTGTTGTTGTATTTCGATGGGTCAAGCTCTTTACTCAGCACTTTAAAACTGTTAAACTCTGCTTACACAGTACAAGAGTGTTGTAACTCCACACAGCTACCGGTTGTTCCGTTTTCAGTTAAAATCGATAATTATAACGGCAAATAATTACCTCGACTTGCTAACGATTAAGTATTGCGCGCATTGCCTGTCTAAATATTTTCACTTGGTAGGACTGTTTGAAGAAGCATTTGTTAATTCAATCGATTCCAAATGAGACGAATTAATTATAATTGTAGCAATTAGTGCGATTAAACCTGTTACTGACTATACGATGTGATCTCTTTCATACAACATCTTTGTTTCGGGTTTATAGTTGCAGGATTAATGTGCTAACTGTATTAGCTTGTATTCTCACGATCTGCAGATGAATATGTTTTTTGGGCGGTCTAAAAACGCTTGTTAATGCTGGTAATCGAAATTTGGAAGATTCCCACATTGGAAATAACTGTGAGACTTTTTAGTGTACGTCATGTTTAATAATAATCAGATTAACGATGTGGTTGAAAGTAGTGAATAATGAAATTAGTTGTTAATTTCAGTTTTATTTAATTGTTCGATTCAATCAATTTGGATCCATAATTTGGTAGGTAGAACTTTCTTTTAGTACTTTAAGTTGATGCAACTCATCTCGAAAGTC
The DNA here is from genome assembly GCA_027574925.1 of Ecitoglossa quadriceps. Classification (NCBI taxonomy): domain Eukaryota; kingdom Metazoa; phylum Arthropoda; class Insecta; order Coleoptera; family Staphylinidae; genus Ecitoglossa; species Ecitoglossa quadriceps. Next base: position 15,426 of record JAODGC010044949.1, on the reverse strand, counting down.
TCCTGTCATTCTTTTGTACAGTTTATACTTATCATTAGAAATTCCATGAGATAATGACGTGATTATCTTGCGCAAATCGTTCTGTTAAAGTCGTTTAGAAACAATAACATCACTTGAATTAATTATTCGATTGCACTGGTGCAGAGCGCGGAAAATCGAGGTGAAAAGAAAGTTGAATGACAGTTTTGCTACCTGCTTTTAGGTAAAATCATTGTTGTAACAATGAGCATAGACTTTAGCTGTTATAAAATAAAACTTATCTTACGAGTGCAAAGTACTTTTTGGTTACTAAATAAATTAGTTCCTTGGTATTTAGATAATTTGTTGGAAAGTTTAGATGACATCACAGGAGATTATAAATGCTTAGGTATTTTGAAATTGCAAACGACTATTTTGAATTTAGTTTATTTTTAAGTTCTGTTTTTATAGTATTACTAGTTGGCAAGTACTTGGGTTTGTTCATAATTTATTGCACTGACCTACAAGTCGATGAAAAAATCATATTGCTAGATAATTGCAACATTTTTCGCTTTATATTTGAAGGTAAAAGAATCGTCGACAGATAAGATTTTAACCTGTGCTTGCTTCAGAAAAATATCGAGCAATGTCTATTGCTTAACACTAGTAGCCTTGAGGCGTAAAATTTTAATTAAATTTATCTTAAGTTGGTTTATTTTATGGATTTATCTATACCTTAAATTAGTATTTATTATAAATTTAGACTCAACGGCTGTATGTTGAGTCTAAATTTATAATAAATACTAATTTAAGGTATAGATAAATTAGGTTCAATTTCCATCGTTTTGTATGTTAATCCCATATAAATAATGGATTCAAATATGAATCTTAGAAATACAGTAGCGGATGAGAACATTGTCTTCATGTTTCCAAAGTGTTGAAATACGAATCCAACAATAGAATATTATCTTAATAAACAATAAAGCATGCGAAATGTGAGAAATATTAAATCAAATTCTGCAAGGTGTTTGTTTCTCTTGATTCTCGTTCGAGGTGATTTACTGCGACAAATATTCGTGCGATCTTGCTTGCAAAACAATACGCAAATAACAATCGAACAGCTGAATGTATAGGTGCATAAACTCCTTAAATTGAATATTACAAGTCAAGATTTGAGTGTGGGAATTACAATAATAAGCGACTAGTTAATTTTGACATTACAAATGTTATGTTATTTCAGTAAATTTGAGCTTATTTAATGTTTTATTTGCAATCCTTGAATGGCATGTCAGTATTCGTCAATTTCTGGCATTCATTCCAGCCCTGCATGAACTTGGCAGGAAACAGGAAGCTGAAGGTAAGACACTAATGCATCGACGTGCGTACGCGCAATAAACACTGCGAATTTTACCCACTTAGTATCACGACCTTCTATTGTTGGCGTTGGTGAAGAATAATTTTCGGTTGTGGAGGAAACACCAATGTACGTAATGTAGGAAATACATTGTACATTCGCACCGTACACTATAACGGCATAGTAACTTGGTAACTAACGCAGCATATTCTTTAGGACTTAGGACTAGAATATTTGCAGAAAAAATTAATGAAGAATACACTTTTCTTGAAGATCACTTTTCTCTTGCGGCTTCAAAGAGATTGTAAACAAATGATGCTACTTGTAAATAAAGACATTGTTGTGCTATCTATCTGCTCCATTGATAGTTCAACTCGGTGCTTCTTATTAAACGACTATTAATCGGATTTTAATCGGCGTTAATAAATCATTTTCGGTTCGGTGCGATGTTGAGCAAGCGCTCGCGGGTCCAAAGGTCCCCGCTTCAACTAACTGTAAAGGGGCCCGTGATTGCTCAATTTCACCTGCGACCGAACTCTTTTAACGAAGCACCGATTGTTGTTAGCCGTTTGTCGAACTTTTCCTGGCGCGCGCGCGGACGTCAGTCATGCATCAACGATCATGCGTTTATTAATCGTTGCGCATCTCGTTGCGATGGCGAATCAATAAATTGATGAAAAACATCCGACGGCGAGATCCTAATTAACTCCGGCATTGCTTGCCTTTAATAAACAAAATCTAATCGACAATGCAGCAACGTTTAATAGTCATTGCACTGAGTGTAAGTTATGCGAAGTTAAAGTCGAGAGTTTCGCGTGGTTTAATGTTAATTACACTTGTAACGTAATATTTGAAGAACATCGACCATCTGCGCACAATGAGTCGTTTGTAAAATTATTGTAATTAATGAATTTGTTTAGTTGGAGAGTCGGTAAGGTTTATTAAGTGCTTTCAAGTATATTAACTGATTGTAAACTGATGGTCATGAGATTAACAAAATTGTTAACAATTACACTTGCACAGATGACCGTGTTAATTGTATTAACTTCACATCCAATTAAAAACTTAGCAGTTTAAAGGTTAATTAGCAAGATGACATTTGACTTATATCCTGTCGAATAATTGGTTAAACCTGCTCAAATTAACGAAAACTGATATACCACTATTTTTCGCTTTATTTATAAAGTCACAGCCCACAGGAAACACTTTATTATTTCCTTGCCACTGAAATATTTGCTTTCCCTTCACATTTGCAAATATTGTTCCCACTTGAAAGCCATTACCATAAATCATAATTATATTGACTTATCGTCTCCCAACATTTACTTCCAGGCAAATAATCGTGATTTATCCAAACGTTGCCTGTCTGTCCATCTGCTAATCTGGTTTAGTTTGCGTATTGCGCTCAGGTATGTGCAATAAGCGGGCGTTATTGTACCATGCGATTGTTGGGTGTCAATCTTGGTGATTTACGAGACATGGCGGGCATGTAGATTTATTTCGTTTCCCTGCAAGTGTCCATTACAGGGACATACAAAGCGAAATTGCTTTTTTAATGAGTCTCTTCTTAACACACGCTGGGGGCAATAAATGCTTTGGTTAGAGCGAATTAATTTATTCACGATGGAGTAAAACATCATCTAATGAAAATATATCAATCATGTTTTCGAGAGATTAGCATATTAATTCTTTCATTATGAATTGACCAGATTATCGGTTGAAATAGTGATGGTTATTATCATCTGTGGTCTCTTGTGCTTTTAAGTCAATTTTTTTTATGAGGCTTGTAGAGTGAGGATTATCATGACGATTGGTATGATTATGAATTTATTGTTGAGGTAGTAAGTATAATTCTTCGATTTGAAAGCGGATTTTATTTTCTGATATTAGTATTGCGAGTTTTAGGTAATTTAGAATTTTCATTTATTGCCAACATAGAGATGAAAAATGAAAAACTCGAATCAAGTTGGAAAGTGCCTTATGTTAATTTTCATTAAAAGCCGAATAATTCTCCAACGGCAATAGTTGGAGATAATTTAAAAGTTGAAACTAATATGATTTAGTTTATACTATAAATTATATAATAAGCAGCAATAATATAGCCATAATCTGCTTTCAAAATCTTGTTCTACTTTAACTCTGCAAGAGAATACTTTGCTTTAACTTTAACATACTTTTTATAAACAACGCAATGCAATATTAATAGAGCAATAAACGGACTTTATAGTAGAATTAATTTTATTTAGCTAAAAATAAAATTCCAGGAAATTTAATAGGTTAAAATAATTTTCGTTGAAAAAAATTAAGAAAAAACAACAGTATGTACTTCTACCTTTAAGGCTTCAAAATCGATTACCAATAAACCATTTCCAGTTTATTGTTAAACTAACGGATTTTCTCTGATCTGTGCTGTGCTTCTTGCCTTCCTGTTACGCAACCATCATATTACGATTTCCATCATATGCAAATCCACTATCACCGTGTGTGGCACGAATGCGGAAATTCCATTGGGAAGCTCAACGCAACGAACCAAGTATTGTTTATTCCAAACGTAAAAACAATTTCGTACATTCTACTGCGATCACGGTTTGTCATGTGAAATTTGTGTTGGTGGTGCTTAAAATATGACACTTAAAATTCCACACTTTATGTTGTTTTATGCATCGCAGGCGTCAAAGATCAAAGCGAAAGTGGGGGAGATTGGCGAAACTATGCAAACTGTTTTTACTACATAGTAAATTTTACTTTTCGCCGCATGACGCGCGGCGTTTGTAAATTACATTTGTACGTCCGAATTTTATCATTGTTTATTTGCAATGCGGCCTACGTGCGACACTTCCGGGATCGTTAAGTGCAGGAATATGGCGATACGCTAGTTTGAACTGGTGGTAAATAAACAATGTCGGGTAGTACATTGATTTGGAATTAATTTAATCCATAAAAGAGATATTTGATTTAATTACGGCGTTTGTTACGTATCCATTTTATTTTCCTAATTAACCTTTTATCTGCTGTTAATCTCGTCCATTTTTATTACTGCCTATAAACATATTTTATGCAAGTTATATTGAAGAAATCAGATACCGATTGCACTTTTCCCAGCAGCCACTTCATACTCAGTTTGTTGTAAGAGAGGAAACACACCTACTACCTGCCAATAGAGCACGAGAAAAATGGTTGAATTTGATTCAGCAATATTTTGATTTTCTTGTTTCCTTGAGAGTGAGCTTACCTCGTGAATTATGTGCAATTATCATAAATAATAAGCAACGAATGTATAATGTGAAATAATAATAGAACAATGAATTGAAATATTCGATTTGGAATAATACATATTAAATTATTTATCATTTACAATTGTAAAATGCATCTTGCGCAACATTAACTGCGTTAATATCAATATCGCAAGATATTATGTGTCAAGGAAATTTGCAATTAGTTCCACAATTGTTCGTTGGAATTTGGTGTATGACACGCTGACTTCGAAACATAGTCTACTTTTTGAAATGATAACCCAACCACAAATATTTTATGGTTATCAGCATTTATTCCAGGTCTTTTTTCACCACGGAAGGACGTGATAGTTTAACTCACTTCATAAGCTTGAATACTTTTTGTGCATACTTTAGATCTTATTTCAATATCCATATCATGATCATCATCGTGATCATCGTCGTGCGCAGCCCATTGAATTCAATTGCTCAGATTCGATTTTACAATCGAAAATTACAGTAATTTAGCGTCGTTCAAAAACGAACTTTATGACAAATACAACAAACTCATGTGCACTCTGATTCCCTTCGGATTTCAATTGCCCGCCTGAGATTAGCCATCGCATTTCCTCGATAAAAGTGAAAACCGCGATTGCGTCACGCGATCATTTCAAGTACATCAAGCGTATAAATAAGCAAGGCGCCGATTGTCCGTCGATTGTTATTGCGGCGTGGAGGATGCGTACTTGTCGGTACTTACAGATCGTGGACGGCGATAAACAGCGTTATGATATCTCTTCCGCTTGAGATGAGCAGGAGAAGCGCGCGGAATGCTGCGCAAATGGGTGTTCCGCCGATGGCTGCAACAATAAACAATGAATATTAGTGGCGATGTTGGCGGCGGAAAACGAGAGCAAACAACGACTTTAAACGTTGCCTTCGTTATTTACAATCGATATAGCTGGAGCTTAGACAGGGAATTTGAAGACCTGAAGAGTGTTTTGCGGTTTGAAGAGGTGCACAAATAAGTATCATCATCATCAAAGAGGCATATCTTGCGCGTGAGAAGACTAAATTTTAGATCTACGATTTCCTTATAAACTTGAAACGGAAATAAATTAATTATCTATCCACATTATGCGTATGACTTGAAAATGTTACTTGTAATGGAATATAATCTAATCATAGAACCGTGAATAATTAAAACAATTCAAAGATATTTACGTATATGGTAGGAAATGAGAAAACCATGTGCAATGCTGGCCAAGGTTTTCATAGTAAGTGCCTTTGTTGTTACAAAGATCCTTGGAATTAATTAGATTCGCATGCAAGAATATATCTGCCGTTTGTCGCTTCTCTTGCCCCAGTCAACCTACTTGGGGTGTTTGCTATTTTAAGCAAACGTGGGTGAAAGGAACTTTCTACGTCACACTCCCTTGAAACGACAAACCATACCAACGCCCTTTTCACGGCTGTGCTGATGGGAATAATAGGAATAGGAATTGAAAACTGAACGTAGCAAAATAGAAAAGTACTTAACAAGGAAATTCCGAAATTTATTAATTAATGGCATAATAAATTAAATATTATAATTTATAATAGTTATATTAAATATTATAAGTTTCTGCGCGATATTTAACGTTGAATTCTAATACCTCAAGAAGTAAATTATTTCTGAGGTGGGCAATTTGAGTATAGGGTTAAGAGAAGAACGTCAATAGTTTGATATGAAATAAGAAAGGATGTCCTAATATTTTCAGAATTATATAGCGCAGGGGTTGATTTTCCATTATTCCATTATCTCCAACCAATTCTGAAACATTTACATTAATTCGTACAAATTCCATAGTAATATATTAATGAAGTATACAGTGTTTCTTTTAAATGATAACTTGAGTAGTTGATTTGTCCCTCTCATATTTATATCTAGAGTATATCCTGTGAAAATTTGAATTCTTTAATTAGTTCAACAAAGTTAAAATATACGAACCCTATTTTGTTCAATTTTAGGCGCACAATGAACAACTTAATATAAAGGTGCGGCATACATTTACCTTATCAGAACATTTTCTATTACATTTCAACCTAGACAATAACACTTCCAACAAAGACCAACTGCATTAACGACGCAAGGTTACACGCTTTTGATCAAGAGAAAGTCATTCAAGTTCGTCGTTTGTTCGCGAAAATTCCATAAAACACTCGCGTCAATGCAACACCTAATAGAACATGATTGCATCAGTCACAATTTCCTATTTGTCCCTTCGCGTGATTCTCAATGAATGTCACTCAAACTATATAATTGCACGTCAAGAGGAAGTTATTCACATCCGATAAGCATTTTCGCCAATCACGGAATTTATATCCTGCAGGCTTTCAATGTACAAGCCACAATAAAATGTTAATTCTAACAACTCTCGATTATAAATAATATAAATATAAATTACCTACGTGTTCTACGCTACCAGCAAAACTTTCATTCTGCACATGGTGCATGGTACCTATGTAGCTAAAACAGGAATACGCGACGCGGAGAATAATAAAGTCGGTAAATTATTATCAATAAATAATTGCGCCACGGGCGCGCGACTTGTAAGCAGCGCAAATAAAATTAACTAATACCCTGGCTTGGGCGGCGCAATGAGATTACTTAAACGATCATAAGCGCACACTTTGTCCGGACAAAGGAACGCAAGACAAGAAGGAGGTCGGACTGACCAGCGGTCAACGCGCACACCAGCTACATTATTGTTGCGTTCGTTTTTATCAGAAATTTCACTCGCCCGTCGGCGAGGTTACACAACGATGGAGCGAAATGTGCGCGCATGGCGATGAGGTACGTGATAGATTTGTTCAATGAGGAATGAGAGGTAATTAAGAGAACGGCGGTGATATGTAATCAAAATATTTGAAATAATCCTATCACATCTACGAATAGCAGCCAATTGGCGCTATTTATTTAAAATGGTGCTGATTATGTTATTGATGAAATATTTGTTTAAATATCTTATACAGCATTTGAACAATTTTAATAAACTGCTTGTTTAACGATTAAAGTGAGATTAACTTTAATCGGACTTCGATGAAAAGTTGCTGCTCAAGTTGAGCGTTGAGATATAAATTTTGGGATCTCTGAACGAATCTATGATGCATTTTCTAGCTTCTAAGTAGTTAGCGTCCCAATTATCACTACATGATTATGTAATTCTATTTCATATGGGGTTCATGAGACTAATTTGGTTTTTATCAAATTGCTACTGCAAAGCATAAAAAAATTGTCGATAGCAATAGGTGTTACTCGTTCGGTGGCGAAGACCACTTTCCAGGATTTGCTTCTCTATTAGCCTTCGGTACCCCAATTTACTACGCCTTTTGATAGTTCGCCCTCGTGTTATCGAACCGTTGGCGGAGGGTTTCGAATATCATGATCGATACATAACGCGAATTCTATCAGCCCAGCAAAATAAATAAATTATCACAGTATTCTCTAGAAATTTCTCTCAAGAATACCTCTTTGGTTTTCGAATAGGAAAAAACGAAGTTAAACTGATATTCGTATTGCTAATTTGCTTGCCAACATTAGAATCACATTGAAATTAAATTAATTGGGCACTTACCTTAAAGCGCCCCTAATGGTCAGGTAGTAATTACTTCCTGGTTGAATATTACTGGAATGGATTTAAATTGATCAAGTTTTAACTTGTTTGAACTGACTTATAGTTAATTTATCTCACTTCCATTGAATATTGCATTTTAGTTTTGTGTAGGTGCTGAATTTTTATGATTAACAAGTTTGTAATATTCTAGGTACTAATCCACTACTTGTTTAACGGTGCGTATAATTAAAAAGACACTTTATCCATCGATATAAAATACTTGGAAAAAATCGTAATTGCAATCCATTCCTCGAACACATAACGACTACACCCATAACGAACCATTCAAGAAATGCATGCATAAATAAATTACACACATTCAGTATCGATTACATTATGACACTTTCTGTGTCAAGGCATCTTTGTTTAAACTTGTCCAACAATTCAACATTCCTCGAATGCCCTCAGGTTTGTAAATGTTTCGCCAGCGACTCACCGAAATTCCTAACGATTCCTCATGCTCAATTCTGGTATGTTAATTGCCAGAAGCGAAATCTAGTGAAAAGTACGTTGTGGAAGTTGTCTGACTCATCATGCCCACCAATGGATATTAATTATTCTGCGTAATTGTGAAGTGTGTTTAAATGCGAGTAATGCACAGATAATAACCGGCGTTAAACGACCTGTTTTAAACGAAAATTCTATTGCGAAGGAGTGTGCCGAGTTGTAATTGTCTATTGTTTGCATCTTAGCGCACAGAAACTTCAACAAACTTTTGACGTGCATAAGCATGCGATGTAAACCGAGCGAGACACTCACAAAAAGCAATTATTATAAATTGTAATTGCGCAATACACAAGCCACGAACGAATGCATTTCGTCGTAATTATAATTGACTCTTTAAGGTCCAGTGAACTTGCTTATAAACAAACCACCGGGCGAGCGATGGCAAGCGATTACTCATCTGCATTCTGACGGGTTTTTATTTATTGTTTCTGGATTGTTAATGTAATTATAGAATGGAAGGTTGATAAATTTAGAAAATTATCCTCTTAACATTTATATCATTATATAAGAAATAAACTTAAGTACTCAATCTCCATTTCTTTTGTTTTATCATCCATGTGAAAGGAAACTGCTTTTGGCAATGCAAATATCAACGCTAAATTTCCAGTCATAATTGGCTGGCTATTCCTATACTGTACTTAGTCTTGCAGTCCAAGTTGTGGTCTTGTACCATGCCATAAAACGAACAAAGTCATTTTAATTAACCGCGTATGAAAATAATGATTTATACATTTATCTGTTCTATCCGCATGGTTTTTCTGCATATGCTTTTCGACCATCCACCGCGGATTTCCAGACGCGTATAAATCAAACGCAATTTGACAACCATCCCAACTTGTTTATTTTTTCATTGCGAGCCACGCGTATGCCATGTTTCTCTGCTACACATTTTTGCGTCCCTCCGGCTGGACGTTTAGCCTTTTATTTTTTATTATATCATGCTTATTACCATAATTTTATTATAATCTTTTTGCCAAACCCACACAAGCGGTACAGGTACATTGGGTATGCAAGAAAAAGAATTGGATTTAAATGTGTTATATGTAGAAAAAAGTGCTGTTTATGTATGTATACATGACCTAATTCCCGCAATTAGAAAATGTATGTTGCATAATAAGGCAATATGTAAAATATCGCCAAACAAAGCCGCCACGAACGCAACTAGATTACCATGAATGTTTTAAGAGTTACCTCTCCAAGCGGGCGCAGTTTGCCAACATCAAGATTCACTTTTTTGCGTGAATTTACACAAATCCCAATCAAATCATCGCAAGCATCCTTCAGCGCATGCAAATCGCACAATAACGCCTTCGTTTGCGTGTCACTGATGTCTTCATGCACTTTCGCATTGACGACGTGCAGAAGATAAACCGGCTGCAAAAGTAGAGGAATTTAAAGAGTAAAGGAAGTCCACCCAATCGGGCAATCCGCTCGGCTTTTTGCGTCGCGTCTCTATTACTTCTCCCCATGCTGTAATATATAATAATGTGTTGCATCGAGAGGAAAACAGCAAAAATCTTGCCTTTCAAGTTCGCTTTCGATATTTATATTTATTCATCCTGTCCGGCTCATATTAAGTTTCCTTTTTTTATGTACAGCACCACATGCACTTTTCTCTGGCCTGCTGCAGTCATGGGCGTTTGTCTGTCTATTTATTGGAACGAATCCCACCGGAATTTGATTCTTATTAATCGTAATCGTTATAATATGCACAATATTTATTAGCAATTTAATGTGCTATTGGATCACATTGGGCGTTGTTCGCTTCAATCTGTCCATTAGACAGACGCCTTATTATCAATGCAATGACACCGATAATAACAACACATTAGTAGTCATTTATTATGAAATTGCATATTGCGCCAACAAATTATATCAATTTTCCAACGGTTAGCTATAATTCAAACATATTCAATACATTAATATCCCAATGATAAACTTCCACAACTTGGGCAAATCCCACCGCCAGTACCGCGGCGTAAATCACCTGACTCAAGTAAAGTCAACATGGGAATTTGTTTTCCAAGCTATTTCTACTAAATAATCTTTGATTCATGGGAAATAAATTTTTGCTGAGGCAAAAAACACGGTTTGTAAATTAGCGGCGATGATTTAAACAGAATTTAATCAACGTGGAAGTTGAACATTAATAACAAAGTGCGTGCGGTCTTCAAAGAAATTGTTTTATGTCCAGTTGATCGGAGTAGATATGCAAGTGTGAAGGAAGCTTGTAACAATACACATCACAATTAAAATGCATTCGGCGTCTAGACGAGAGTGTAAACTCAAAGTTGTCCGCCACGTGGAATACTAATTACACGAGGGATTCCACAAACGGATTCCGTCAAAAAATTCAGAAGCAAATATGAATACAAATAGTGTGGTTATCTCGTCATCGTGGTGATTAATTCTTTGAATTTAAGCGGGCGCAATGCATGATACATCATTCATGTTTTTTGAAGTTTTCACACTCCTTGTTTTTAATCAGAACTTATTAAAATAGCTGCCTGAAAAAACGCGAACTCTTGAAGAGTTTCTTGCCCAACGCAGCTGCTTTTTTGCAAACGTGTTGCAAAAGATTTGTGGTCACTGTGTCAATATGTCAATATTCAGCTATTTCTATTGGATAACAAAGTATTTAAGCGACGTGCTCGAATGACGCGTGCAAGTCGATTTACTCTCGATTAATTGCTCGATGGAAGCGGCCATTAAAACGATCAACATGTTTCGAATCCAGTTAGAAAACGACTTCGCACGTCCTGAATGCGGCTTAATCGGCCAGATGCCGCTGGTGATAGCGACAGAATTAAAAGAGATTAAATTGACACATTGGCATGTATTGTCTCATTGGAGATTCGATCACGGACAATCCACAAACGCAATAAAACTGTGATGAGACTATCAGGAATGTCATAAAATGGAGTCATTACTTTCAATTGGAACTGTGATGTGATTTTTAAATTGCTGCCTAGAAAAGTAGAAAATCTTTCTTTTTGTGTTATTTATAGAATAAGTAGTTTATTATGTAGGTTTATTATTGCTGGAGGACTAATAAATGTTTTAAAGTTAAGAACTGGCTAGGAACAAATGAGTTTAGAGTGTTTGTTTTATGAGCAGTCGTCAACATCTTTCAAATGTGATTATTTCCTGCGTTAAATTGGTCTTAACATACATTTTTGTATCTAATGCAAAACAAAACATTTTAAGCTAGGTAAGCAGTTCATCAAGCAGTATTACTACCTTTTGTTGGTGACTTACCAATTTTTAATTCAAATGACTCTGGATCCGTGCGGTAACCAGCGTTAAACCGCAGTACCAATAAGCTACACGGCAAATTAATGTCAAATCAATTGCTCGTTTTCCTGGATGGTGTGGTCAAAGCACAGAAATTTACTTTCCAGTGGGCACTCAAATCTGAATTCGGGTAGGGCCGAACAGGTTCAACACTCTCGGAATAAATAGGGAAACCCCAAGTTTTCGTAAGTTGCCAAATATATTAGTTAATCCTGTTGAAGACCAATCAGTGTATTTTACTCAGTCGAGTGAAGTTCGTTGCGAGTTGTGATGAACAGGCACTGTTAGAATCCAGTTAGCCGAGTATAAAACGATTCGCGTTTCGCTTCCGCGATTACGAGCAGTTCGCGAACGACTGAACGACGAGTCCTGCCAGCGGTCGTAGAGGTTCGCCGAGACCACGCTCGAGCCTTCTCTTCTGCGTGGTGCGGCAGGGCGATGCCAGCATTCGACCACGATCGACTCGTAGCGGTGAACTAACAGCTAACGACAGAATTCTTCAGCGCTACCGCATGAACGCGCGTTTGTTGCTGCTGGCAGAGCGCGATGGACGTGGAGTCGTGGACGTCTGTCCATCGTCTGGTGATGTCTCTTGGATGGATGCCACGACGTGGTCCTTAGAGTCGCTGATGCGAAGGCAAAAAAATAAATTGGCATTGTTATCGAACAACTGGTTAACTTACTGACTGACTGACTGCACTTTTGCGGCTTGGTTTTTGCATCGACCGACAGGTAGAATCATTAGTATTCAAACAGGTCAACAGAATCGCAGGGGACAAACCTTCTTGGCCAAACTTGATTTTGAATAAAGTTTGGTCTGGAATAGGATAGTATGTAAGTGACAGTCATTGAATCTCATTTAACCAAAACTAAAACAGAAGGTTACTTCTGCAATTGCAAAATAGCATTTATTTCTTATATTACTCCATAGAAATAAAAATTATAATCTCATCATTTGGTTGTTCCAAATTTAAAAAAGTTTCCAAATATTGTGACACATTTTTATTAAGGCAAACTTGCACAGATGGTCAAGACCTATAAATTTCTCAGCCACGTGCCCGCAATGTGCGTACGAAATTAATTATGTAAATTTTAATGCTAACACGCTGCGATCTTAAAACCGAGATTTAAAAGTGTATTGTAATTGCGCAGCTCACTTACCATCGATAACTGTAAATCGCAGCTTGCGCTTATCGCGCATCGAAATTTTCGGCGTGGGCACGCGAGCATGACGTCGATATCGCGGTATTATCTTGAAGCGTTGTTGCAGCATATTTGAGGCGATTGTTACTACTTGTGAAAGATGTTAAAAGCAAGCGTTAAGGTGTTAGTTTGTGGCGGTAACAAATTTCGGCATTATCGCGCATTATTTACCGTTCAGATTGCTGGCTTTGTTTGGTATCTTCAGGTGATGGATGTGTCGTAAAGTTTGTGAAAGAAGTTTGATTGACGTAAGCAATATAGATCGGACATTCATAACATTACTTGAATTTATTTCCTGCTTATGTCATTAATGTAGTCAATTCTGGAAATTTTCTTTGGAAATTGACTTTTAAATATTGTAAAACTGCCTTTTAAGCTGCTCTATCAGAAAACTGCTTCTTTCATTGTTTTAAATCATTATGTTAGAGAGGAACTTGTAAAATTTCCCAACACCTTCAGTTTCCTGCATTGCAGGTCCTAAATCCACATAAATTATACAGATGCAAATCAAGGAGCATCCATTTATGCCTTTTGGAAATAGTTATCTCATTTGCGCATATCGTAATTTCCGTAATTAAATAAAACCTGTTGAAATCTGCGCATCGCTCTGCGAAAAATGATGAACCCACATTTTTACATGAACATTAGCGCACACCTGTAACGATGCATTATCCACATCCACTTGCAAAATAACGTCAGAAATTGTGCTCCTCTCGGTATATCCGCGACGCCTTTGTTGTTACCGCGCCTGCCTGCGTTGTTGGTTTTAATTAATTTTCGTCAGTATCCTTCATTATGCCGCCGCAAACATTAAGGCCGCGCTGTCTATGCCACTCATTATGTAATAATTAAAAACGGTACGTCTACGCCTTTCCACTGCGTCCTATCCATGTGGTGCCTGTTTGGACATCGCGCCTAGGCACGTAATGAAGCGTGACGCAATTGACGCTGCGGCGGCATTGTTTTCGGCGTGAAAATGTAATGCAACCTTATGGGAAACCGATTGTGTGAGGTAGTAAACCAGAACAACGGTACCAGCCGACCCCATGATCTCCATTGCGTGTGTGCTATTCGTTGCAAATCGCGTTGAATTGTCATGCAAAATGTGACTATGAGGATGACTTGATTTATTCATATGTGGTGGCGTTATTCAATCATTTTCATCACAGTGGCATACATCTTAGAGATATTTAACTGTGACATATTATTTAGTTTGAAAGGATTGTAACTGTGGTTGTTATTGCTTGGTGCAGATGTTGCTTTGCTGTTGTTTTTTATGTTTGTTTCGATATTGTGAAGTTGTATGTATTAAACATTGTACAGTAGTACAGTAAGATGATCGATCCTTTCACCAAACTGAAGTTTATGTTGGTAAATTTAAATTGTAATGGAATTTTACATTCACTATTACCAATATTTTGATATCTGTACAGTCGTTAAATATAAAGTGATAACATAAAAGACTTTGTAGTTATAAAATTTGTTAACTTATTTATCAAGAAATGTTTGTATTGAACATCCCATTTGTATGAAACCAAGTTTAAAAACAAGCAGCAAACATTTAAACAGCATAGCTATTGCAATAATTAATTACTTTTCTTCCTTATTTCAGGTTATTTCTTATTCACAATTATACCAATGTTTGGAATTCTTTCATCAACACAAGCTTCAAAGGAATAACGGGACTGGCCAGCAATAAAAGGTTCTTTTCAGAACCACAAATACATGATTGAATAAGAAAGATGTTTGTTATTTATAATAGATAATTAGCGTCTACTGCTTGCTTTTAAAATACTTCTAAGTATAGAAATTTTAACGCTGTATTTGCAACTGCCCTTCATGGTGTAGTGGTAGGAGCCTTTCTTCAAGTGCTGGGTTTGGCGGTTTAAACCTCCACAACACAAAATTTTTACATTAATTTATTGCAAGGTTGGCAACAAAGTAAATGTTTAGAAGTCTCGCGCCAAAATAGCAATAAATACATGTGATGTTCTGATCTTTTCAGTCAGTCATATGGCTTAGTGGTGTGGTGCTGGACATGGTAGTCTAGGGGTCTTGGGTTCGATCCTCAGTGTCGGGGAGCGCGTTTTACAGAAACTTTGAATAAAAAAAATAATGGTCGATTCGACAAGGATGGGGCTTCGCCGGCAGAGCCGGCGAAGCCCCATCATCAACGGCTATGCCGGCTTCGCCGGCATAGCCGTTAATGAGATCGCGCTACGCGCGATCTCTAAGACAGCTG
>JAODGC010044938.1:24362-39713 GCA_027574925.1 Ecitoglossa quadriceps | reverse complement strand
TAAATATTTGAAATAAAATACATATAACTATATTATAATTTTACATACAAAGTATTATTGTATTTAACTAACAAAGTTTTAAACAACTTTGTTTAAGAATAAACAACCAGTGAAAGCAAATCAGTAAAAACCGCAAATGAAGTTGCCTACATTACACTACTTACAGCCAAATATAAATTTAAAATGAAATAAATTGGAAAATATCGATACTAAAAATTTGAAATAATATCAAATACATTTCGGCAATTAATCACATAAAACATATGAAAACTCAAGTAATTTATAAGTTGTAGCAAAGAGGAAAATAATAAATTAATTTTTGTAAAGTATTTCTTTATTTGTAATTTATACAAAACCAATTAACTTATTTATTGTCTTTGATTGGAAGCAATATAATCCAAACCCCGTTGAATCGCATCTGGAATTGGAGGTGGCGTTGGCAAATGTTCTCCTTGTGGATGGAATCCAGTTTCATCAGCAATATAAACAACCCTGATGGTTTTACCTTCAGGAGATTGGTATTGGTATTGTCCTTGCATAACCTGGGCTTCCTTCTCTTGATGACCAACGTTTGTTATGAATCCTTCTTCTTCAGCAAAGATGCTGTTTCCTGTTTCGTAGGCATAGTTATAAGAACCATCCGGATTTACTTCAGAAACTTGACGAATAATTGGGATATCATCTGCAAACACCACAGACAACACCATCGTAAACATCTATTATAGAAAATATTATTATTATCTAACTAATAGTAAAAAACGTGAGAATATTACTGCGTTGATGAAAACTTACCAAAAATTTCATTTTGTAGTAAAGTTGTTGTCAAATAACCCAACCAAAACTAAATGATAGTGATAGTCACAGTTTGGGTGAGTTTTATAAGATTTGTGCCATTTGTCCTCCCTCTCTTTAATGACATTTCTTCTTGTGAATACAACTTATATTACTTGTGCGATTGCCAATTTTAAAGCATCTAACTTATTGGAGAACACAATTTAATTTGTGTATTTTAAGATCTATAAAATCATGCATTTGAATATTTTATTGATTAATATGTTTGTCTAATCTTGAAAACAATCGATTCTAGATTCTACGTAACACTTGCCGCAAATACCATTTACAGAGTCTTCAAGTAAATATGAAATTCATCTTGGATTCTCGACATATCCTCTCGAAACATGTGATTTTGTAAAACAAGCAGTTTTGATCACTAATAGTTATAAATTATTCCATTATGCAATTTGATTTTACACGCGTAGTCAGTTGGTAAATTGTAAAATGTTGCATCATCAATTCATCTTGTTTTTTGTCTACAAATTAACCTTTTTCCTTGAAACCTATGGACTTTTAACATTTCTATTTGCTTACATTCGCACTCTCTTGGACAGTTTTCACCTCTCATCATGGTACTATTGTTCTATGATACTATTAGTATACAAACTGTGGTTTATGTATTTATTATTAGTTAATTATTAATATTTAATAGACATGAATGAAACTGAGATGTAATTTCATAGCGAATTGTGACTTGAGTAAAATGTGTGTCAACGTGAAATTTAGAATCTTTGAAAGAAATTATTTAATTGGATACAATGCTATTAGTTAAATGTGTAAAGCGTTTTCAAGGTAAAGAAATACTTCAGCAACAAAGTAAAAAAAAATAAACGCAAGAAGAGGAATACATATTACTTGCACTCAATTTTCTTCTCTACAATAGCAATTATTTAGATTGTAATTTCAATTACAAGATGTTTAATGTTTAAAGATTTCATTAAGAATTATAGTTTGTTTTTAGTCTTAAAAGTTAATATATTAATGTAAATTATTGTTATTAACAATCAATTAAATTTCTTGTTACATCTAAAAATAATTGTCAATCAATTACATAATAAAATAAATTAAACAAGCATATGTCTTCAAACATGATTTATTATCAACTCTGTCTTTCAACATAAAGTACAACTGTTATAAAAAAAAGTCAGATAACTACTATTTGATGTTCAAATTAAGTAGATGTGACAACAATATTCATATTTAAATTTACAATTCACAAGAAACCTTCAACATTTAATACAACTTAAATATGACTTATCATAAACCTAAAAAAACTAAAATAATAAGAATCTCTGCTCAAGAGAATAAATTGTTAACAGAAAATACATTGTTACTACTAGTTTGAAGATTACTGTGATCTATGAATTTAAAAGAATTATATAATTATATTGGAGATTAAATATCGAACAAATGAGCTGGTAATATTACAAAAAATATTTCAATTTTACAATCCACCACAAAATTCATTCAGCTGATTAGCACAAAAAACCAACTAATTATTAAATAGAATGCTCATTTGAAAATGTTACAAGTCAACATTCTCTTTCTTGGGTTGTTTTTAAGTTGAGTTGTGTTTGAAAATGATACAACTATAATTTACATGTAGGTTTTGGTGTATACTGAAGTACATTTAAAAGAATTCTAGGTTCTATCGTCTTTGAGGAGATTCAGTGGAGGGCAAAGAAGCCAAGTAGTCAAGAGCCTTCTGGATAGCAACTGGGATTGGTGGTGGAGTTGGGAGATGTTCACCAACAGGTTGGAATCCATTCTCATCAGCAATATAAGTCAATTGGATAACTTGACCTTCTGGAGAAGTATAGCGGAATTCTCCTTGAGCAACTTGGGTTTCTTGTTCGGGTTGGCCAGCGTTTTTCAAGAAGCCTTGTTCTTCAGCCGCAATGCTGTTACTAGTTTCATAACTAGAATCAAAAACAAACTCATGAAATTTTCTTCTGAGACAGGAAATTCATTAAAAGCGACGTACTTCCATTTGTAAGATCCATCAAAGTTAACATCTTGTTCTTGGCGAAGGATAGGGATTGCTTCAGTTGCTGAACCTTGAGGAGCAGCAATTGTAACGCCGAAAAGAGCGACAAAAACCTAAAGGAAAAAGAACAGATTCATTTAGTGCTTACTTCATAAATTGTGTTAAAGTGAGTTTTAATTTTATGCTTTTCAGATACTTGTGGGTATTACATCTTGGTACTTTTTGCAGGAATATTTGTATTGTTTCTTAATGCTAGTTTATGTGTCAATTTGCATAAGCTGACATTCACTCTGCTGGCTTTGTAGTAAAGCATCAGTCGGAGTTATAAGTTGTTGATTTATGAATTAATAAGAAATCGTAATAAATTGAATGAAATTAAGCAAGTGCGATGTCTGTGGCAGTAAAATTCTCACACAATGCAAACGCGACGAAATTAGCATAAACAACAGAATGTACTACAATTATATATTACCATCACTTTCATTATATAGTTTATGAAGTAATTGTGGACAAATTAGTAAATAGTGCTTTTGAGAACCAAGTGTATTTTTATTTATCAGTAAATTATGCTTTTTATTTGAAAACAATTGTATTACTGGTTGTGGACACTGAAGCAAGCGCCGACTATTGTCAGGAAGTCAAACCTCTCCTAATAAAAAAGTAGAACTTTTTTTTATTGCATAATTAAATTTCATTATTATCAATCAATCAATTGTTGTAAATTAAAATTTTATTTACTTTAAGGATATTTTAATTTATTTTTAAGTGAACACTGAATAATAATACTACACTGTAAATGAGAAAATTTATTACTCAACAATAAATATGATCTGTGCACAATATAATTAATTTTAGAAAATATTTAGTCATAAATTGTGTTTTCGACGTAACCAAACAATTTTGAGTTGTTATTACTTACAATATATTTCATCTTGTAGCCTTTCTGGTTGTTCACTCACACACGAAATATTAATCCAAATATTCTTGTATTGTTTGCGAACAAGATGGCAAATGACTGTAGTGTTTCCCAAAGCATTCGCCAATATTTATACCCAGATCTCGAAGCTTCCCCTGCATTTCTCAGTCTTCACAGACTCCACATCTTCCAACATTGGAATCCCCCCACGTTCACTCCCCAAACACCTCATGATTTAATGCGAGCTGAACCATCATCAGTGTCATTATCATCTTTTCTTCTCTTTTCAAACTTTACTATCACTTTTCATCTTTATAGTTGCAAAATCAATCAAAATAAAAAAAAATTATTGATTATTCTTTTCCTATCATCTGTAATTACGTAACATGCTCATGTTCAATTAAAGATTTGTACGTTGAACAATAAGTCTAGACGTCCAATGTAATGAACGTAAGAATTAGTAGTTTTATTTACCTTAATTTGCGTGCGGTAAGCAGAAAGTGAAGCAATAATCATCACATCACGAGTTGCAAGGTGCGCAACATCAAAGAGTGCGAAGCAAAGGTGAAGAAGTAGAAAAAAGTGCTCATAGTTTTAGAGTTTTCGGCTGAATATTTACTTTTGCAGGTGTAAAATAGTGATGGATGACCCGATGACGAGGCTTTCCTTACTCAATGCTGACCCAACCTTCTTTTATTTCTTGTTGAGGTATTGCACGAATAAAATGTGGTTTACCAATGATGGATACAAAGAAGCTGCCAATGAGCTATTCCTTGTTTATAGGCAAATATTGTGGTCTATTTTGCAATTATACAGATGACATCATTGAAATATTAATTCTAATATTGTCTTCGAATAGAAATCGTATTAAAGTATTTTACTACTTCAAATCTTTTGATTGGCATTTTTTTTTAAATATTGAGCACATAATAAGAGCTTTTTAGAAAACATTTGCAACGTTAAAGTATATTTTACATATGTAGTGTCAAAATTAAAGAATGAAAGCAGAGGCGTTTCTTGATGAATGAATTAAAGGTATCAGCAGTGTGCTTGTACTGGCAAAAAGGTGAAAAACTTTCCAATGTCTCTTTGTTGTTATTAATATACGGGCACAACCTTTACAGCAAAGGTTGCATCTGTTCCACGTCGACACATATCTTATCATTACATGACTTGTACAATGCATACAATAAAATACATAACTTCTTAAATTGCAAATTGTGCAGAATAATCAAACCAATATCTTAAAACTAGCAATTTCTCATTTTATATTGGCATTTCGCTCTAGTCAACTAACTTGGCGCAGTCTATCTTTATCTAACAAAGTTTTACTGCAGCAAATTCCTACTTTGACATGACGATCGAATGTCTTTTGAACCTGAAAAACAAAAAAGAATCGATTTTTTGTCAAGTCTACATTGTGTTGCAGTCAAACGTTGAAAACGAGGAACTCATTTTCATTGCATTAGTATAAAAAGAAAGAAAGAACATGTACGTGGTACTAAAAGACTTCCACTCTGGGATAATATATTTGAGAGGCATGTGACTAACCTCACATGTCTATGAGATTCAAGGACATTCTGTGCAGGTCATTCTAGCCAACTAAGGTTTCACAAACCTGCAGTTATTGTGTTGAATAGTGATTGATATTTCTACTCTAGATAGAGGTGTCTACAAAGGTCTAGCAGGTAGCCGAGAGTTGTTTACGTTTTTATACAAAAACAATTGAGATGCACTAAACACGTGACATGACGAATCTAGTCTAGCATAAAAATAGTCTGTAAGGTGCTGTCCTTTCACTCATAGTTGAGGTGCCCGTGAATTGTTTTAATTTGTTGTTGGAATCTCTCACAATGAGAGCAAACCTAGTTAGGAGGGCCAGTCTTACCGAAGCTTATTTATTATCTCGTAATATACGTTATTTACGTAATCATACAATTTCATTCTATTGGACCTTTTAGGAATTCTATTATTGCTCTGATAAGAATAACTTAAGCATTAAAAGGAAAAAAAGGTTGTGGGATTAGAAGACCCTCACTCTGGAATATTGTATTGAAGAAGCGTGTGAGGTTAGCGTGCGCTATTGGATTCTGGAACATTCTATGTAGGTATTCTGGTCAACTAAAGTTCTACAGGCCTGCGGTTATTGTCCTGAATAGTGCGTGATATTTCTACTTTAGATGGTGGTCTACAAAGGTCTAGCAGGTAGCCGAGAGTTGTTTTTAAAGAAAAACAATTGAGATGCAGCCAACACGTGACACGACGGATCTAGTCTAGAACAAAGTGGGTCTGTTAGGTGCTGCCCTCGCACACACAGCTGAGATGACTGCGAATTGTTTTCATTCATTGCTGAAATCTCACACAATAAAAACAGACCCAGTTAGGAGGGCCAGTCGTACCGAAGTTTACAGAGAAATAAACAGTCAACACAGTTTACTTATACTGAATTATCAGGTAATATACTTTATTTACTTAACTAACTCTAAAGTTTCATATTAACAACGTGAGAAATCATTTAACAAGCTATTGTTGTAAAATATCACGCAGTGTGTGGGCGCGTCGTAAACAAATGGACGAAACGCCCGGAATCAAAGAGCAACAAAGGAAAAAATACGCAATGAGCGTGCATGGCTGATTAGCTAAATTGCAACTCACTCTACTGTGTGCAAATGGTATACATTTCGCAAGAGTTTAAAGCATTCAAATGCTTTTCACATGTATTATCATCGACGTTACTCATGAGAGATCTTTGTGTTCAAGTCTAACGCTGCTTATTACTTCGGTATGTATTTCTGCGATAATTAAAAGAGTGGAAGAGACACAGACACGTACATAACACCTACACTTTAAGTAAAATTGTGCCATCAATCATTGTATAATTTAATGCGAATCTGCATCAATACTTGCTCCACCAATCTGTTACTCTTGCTATTATAGATTAGCATAACTGTACAGTCTACTCAAATTCGAATACACTCGAATGCTAATTGGTTAATTAAAAGGTGCTGAATGTTGGTAATTTAATCCGCGGCTTAATATTTGCCAATTTTACTGGCCGCAATAAATCTGCGAGCTTACATGAAAAGATGTACATGAGAAGAGTAAAAGAGAAATTATTTGGAAATCATACAAACTGTGAGTGGTTGTTGTTAGATGTTGGGACAACAAATGTCAAGGAAGCGAAATTTATTCTTATTTCTTCAATGACAATTGCGGATTTTGGGATTTGATAGATTTTGAATCTATCATCAAATTGTTACGAATTTAGAGTACATTGTGAACAAATTAGGAAATTTGATTTCTATAATAGCAATTTGCTTTTGGTTAGTGGCTGTTAGTGACCACTTGATTAGTGTTTTTGAAAATTTTTGTATAGCAGTCACTTTGCTCATTCAAAGAATTGAGTTAGTAACCTTTAACAACACATATTTCATTTATCTTCAAGTAGATCTGTTGTTTAATTACATCTAATTTATAAACATTCTGTTAACATCGTCCTTCATTTTTGTACCCATTCATCAAAAGGCACAGCATGTGTCATCTTCTAGATATTCACGTCCTGTCAAAATGATCTGAGATTAAAATTACATTTTCATAGCGTGGCAACTGCATTTAACACATAAACACTAAACAATCAAACGCTGAAGACGCTTGGACACAATCAACAATAGCAAATCAAATTGGTTTGCTCACAACTTTGCTTTCATATTATTTCGGATTAACTTGGCAAACATCTCACCTCCCACAAACATGCCATGTGAAGGACTTTTCTTTGAAATCTGTTCGGTCACTTCCCTATTCATTTTTAAAGTAAATAATATACAAGATTGTTGGTGGATTTTAAGAAGACTTTGAAACATGACTGAAATCATTGTTTTTTCATTTATCGTCTTTGTCATTGCCTGCATTGACGAAACATGCTCTATTTAAGTAAGGATTGTAAAGTACTAAGTAGCACTGTTTTAAGTCATCTTGAATTCAGTTAATGCACAAAAGAAGAAAGTTTTTCTGAATGCGGAACGCAGACTTGTGGTGAGATGCTCGTAATTCTTGAGTCTTCTCAGTTGTCAAAAGTTGGTTTTACTTTTAACGAACTTGACCTTTTCATGTGAACTTTCCCTGAAATGAAAGCGATTATCAGTTGATTCATATTTGACCTGGAAATGACACATACTTCAATGAAATTGGATAATGTTGTTGTTGTACGGAAGAACATCAGCAAATTTGATTGCAAAACTGGGAGCAGTGATATTTTCCTTTGCTGCCTACATTGTAAATAACAAATACCAATTAATTACAGTAAAAAATATTTACGAAACAATTGTTATCTTTACCGTGAATCTTGATGTCTTTTCAATAATAAATCGTGTCCTGATTCTTGACTTTTGTCGAAGATAAATGCAATTACGCCCGTCTGATTTAATCATATCTCGTATTAACGATAAACTTAGTTTGCCAATTCACTAATTTGTAAATGAAGTACAACACGACTTTCACGAAGTGAGCGCCCTGGGCGCTGGTCAAAGTTGAAATATTGAAATATGTTTTGATTGATTTGGTGATATCTTAAGATGTTCTATCTGTTGTGTCGAAAGTGGCCTCGGTCTGTGCAGCCTATTGTCAATAATATATTGAAAGCATAAATGTGCTGATTAATAAACTTTCGCTTTGTTTGCATCAATTGATGAAGCCTAATTAACACTGTCTTGACTAGCTTTAATGACTTTTATTTGACTAGAATCTAGAATACTAATCTTCGTTAATTAAAAATATTATGTTTAGGTTAAGTTAGGTTAGGTTAGGAATGGATTGTGATATAAATACATTTTTTTAAAACACTAATTTAAAATGTAATTTGGAATTATTGAAGAACCAATTTGGTTTTCTCAAACTAAATGCAAATCAGTTGTTAACACACATGACAGTAATCACATATTTTATCATTGAGTAGATTTAGTTGTGTTGGCATTTGACACATGATATTTATCAGCAAAATTAATTGAAGTAGCAAATTTTTAATTTGTATATTTGGGGTGGTGAAGTAAATAAACAATTCTATTATCTGGTTTAAACCCAATTACATATTAAATATTTACTTTATTTGCCACCTCACTCAATTTCCACTTGTTGTTGGATGTGAGGATGCAATTCAGTGTTTAATTGGTTTAATTGTTATGATTCATGTGAATGCATCGTTGTACATACATCACAACCTGATTTGGCTTAAAAGTGATAACAACATCGTTACCATTATCCATATGGTATACAATTGGCATGGCACTTCGGTAATCCATGTAGGTAGCTCCATTTATGTCCAAGATTGGACTTGGTTCAGGAGCAGGAATAGGTGCAGCATTACCTAAAAGTGAAGTGGAAATGTGAAATTTGATATTGCTAGGTGTAGACATTAGACAAAGTTCACAGATATGCTTGGTTCAAGAGACAGGAATATTTATATCAAAAAATAACTGCGATTCCAAACAAAAGATGATTGCAATTTGATTAAATATTACAGCTGGATGAGTGTTGCCTTACACGTTATTTTCAATATAATTGCAATGAACACTAACTGCATTTGGTGTTTCATCGTTAACACTTCAAGTGATTTGCAGGAACGTGGATTAAAGCGAAATGAAGTGGTGTTGCACATTTCATTTCCTGATATGATTTCATTAAAGAAACAATATTTTGTTGTTTATTTTGGTTAATTGTGTTATCATGGGTTTTAATTGATGATGATGCTTATTTTCCATAATTTAAATGATGTATAAATATGTTGATTTATGTTATAAACCTAATTATGTGAAAATATGTTTAAAAATATCGGTTAAAAGGTTGTTACTCTCTAGTTATTCTCTTGATATATTTTTATGTTCTAGTTTTCTATAATAGTTTTATAGGATAGGATGTCAAATGTTTAGTTTACTCACACTCCGAAATTTTTTTTTGTTTTTTCAAAATTTTTGTCTGGAGATTGTGCTATATTTTTTAACTTGCTGAATGATTGATGTTGTAAAAATGTTTCGGCAAGAATAGCTTCTCAAGAAAACTCATCTCAAGATGCAAGAAATATTACACACTTCGAAACCAATTTCAACGGCATACTTTGAAGGTCAATAATTTTTCCATTTCTTAACATTCATTTTCTTCAGTAGATTAAATTAGTACTAATAGCGAATGAAACTAATAACCTTCTACATATCATAATTCATCATTTTATTTAAAAAATGCATGCAACTTATAAAATGAACACAACAAAAAATACATATTGCTTTCCTCAACAAATAAATCTACAATAAATCCATGGTCCAGTATAATTATTTAAAATATTAAATATTGCAAACTTGCTTGCAAACTTAAAGCAATTTGTACTTGACAAAATTAAAGCTTAATAACTTAATTCAAGTGCAACCATGTCTACATTTTGTGCATTGCATACAAAGAGAAAAAGCCAGAAACTACCAACTAAGCATAATTATGAAAAGTGAAGAGTAATGGATGAGTATTAAGATGACCAATTGGTAATACATAAAATTCAAGTGCCAACTAATTATGCACATTAATTGAAGAAGATTGAGTATAGCTGTGATTGGCTTGAGTTGTTTCCAGATAACTTAAGTTGCAGTGTTTTTTTTTTCGGGATATATTACAAAGATGTGTCCAAGAGTCTGGTGCAGAATATTAGTTTTTTATCATTGGAGAAAATCTATAACATACTAAATAATTGATTTTATGCTCTTTCAAAGACGTTAAGAAATGCACCGTAAATATTTGACTTACTTAATATTTGTATCCATTTCCACCACCGCCGCCACCACCATTCCCAGCTGGTGGATAACCAGCTTCATTATCACCTGCACCAGATTCAGCAGCGTTCATCTCCAGCGATTTGAGAATCTCTTCTGGGATTGGTGGTGGCGTGGGGAGATGGTCTCCTTTGGGGACGAAACCATTTTCATCAGCAGTGTACTCAACAGTGATCACATTACCATCTGGGTCTGTGTAAGAGTAAGATCCTTTGACTGATTCAATTTCATTGTCGGAACCAGCGTTTTTGACTTCACCTTCTTCTTGGGCTTTGATTCCATTTGATGTTTCAAAACTAAAAGTTAATTTCATTATTTTCACGTTATCCCTATATTAATTAATTAATATTAATAACTATAGTATTACCTATATTTGTAATTTCCATCTCCATTATTTTCATTCTCATAGCTTAGAATTGTTGCATCTGCATCTGGATTACTTCCACCTCCAGGTGGGCCATAAGTTCCTCCTGGTTTATTACCTAAAATGAGCGACTGAAAATTAATTCCTTTGCTTGAAACATTGATTTTGCAATTAAGATTGAAACGCTCAAATTGTTGCAATATCGATGAGCACAAGATTGTGCAGCATCGTGCTGGAGGGTGGATACCTTCACGTCGATCTTATTTGGAGCACGTAATAACCTTTCACGAGTTTTCAATGTACATCTCAAGAATCTTAGAGATTATGCCGTTCTCTTCCAGTGCCACTGAATTACGACCTCATCGACTTTCGGCTTCGTCTTCACGAAACAAATAAACAAAGAGATAAACTATTTATAGCGGGTGATTTGTAAACAAAAGATATTGCATTAAAGTTATTATAACCTTGAATTTTCAAATAATTACAACAAATAATCCTCGAGAAAAAAAACTCTTTGGTGTCGAAATCCTAGGAATAATTGGGAAATATAATGCTTAAAAAGATTTTACTGCTTTTTTTTGGGACAACGTACCATTTCCTGCTTTAGGTGGGTCAATAACTGGACCGCCTCCAGCACCGCCAGCTCCATTCGGGGGCAGATAAGTGTTCTCCAAGCGCGCTGCGCACGAAACGCTCACCAACGTTGCCACGATCAACTGAGGACATAAACAACACAGTCGAGATTTATATTGGACTGAAACAATCGATAAAATTCCACCAATTCCAGCCACTCAGATTCTTTGCTGACTTCTAACCCGATTATTTTTACTTGCTATATCACATCAATTGGATTAGGTGAGAGACCATTTTAAGTAAAAGCGAGCTTGCTACTTGAATTGGAATCATTCATGATCACATTAGCAATAAATTTAGTTTTGCATAATGCGCGAAACTCTTGAAAGTCGGGCAAGGTTAGAAAGATGTGCATCAACTGACCACTCTCAATTGCAATAGCATGCATATTGCAGTATACACTTGGCAATAAATGAGTTTACCTCAAACATTTTCATCTTACTAACATCATACAACATTAAGCCAAGTTAAAGTGTTTCAACTATTTATTTCTCAATGTTATGAATTAATTGATGGCCTAACTGATTACTTCTGTCTTCTTCAACATCACATATTTGTTGAAATGCAACTTGCATCATCACCTCGCAGTACAGTTGTGATCATAAAATATGTAATCTTATCGCGTTTGGAAACAACTTCATCTATGACAAGATGTTATGCCGACATTCGCCGTCTTGTCTTTGTCACTTGGACAGTTCAAGATGCCTTAGTTGTTGATTGAAGACTGCACTGTTAGTATGAAAAAATACGATACAAATATGGAGTGTTTACATGCGTCGCTTCGTAGACTTGGAAATATGAGCCGCTGAAGATGCTCTTGCGCAAGTTGTCGTGGCGATAACACCAACATTGCAGTTGCAATTGGGGGAAAGTACGCGTGCTAAGTAAACATTTATCATCTGAAGGTGGTCTGTTTGGCTTCCTTGATCGCTTCAAATAGATTTATTGAAGTGGGATAGATGTTGCGAGATGCTTAGGTATTTCACTTTTCTTCCTATTCCATTTTTAGTGAGCTTGTGGATGGATTAGTTAATTTGGTTTTTGTTGGAGTTGAGTAATATTTTAACTAATTGGAAATTGAATAATCTGAGGTGCTTGAGAGGTGAGTACTTAATTTGGTCAATTGGTCGTATTTATATATAAAATTTGATTAGAATTTATTGGAAGATTAAAATTTAGCAATGCGAATAAATTGATATATTTATCCGAAAAGTCAACAATTATAGTTTGTGAAAAGGATCAACATAGAACTTAAAAATAGAGAATACAAATTTTAGTGTTATCAAAATGTCTAAGCAATTAAACGAAGTTTTATTAGTGTTTTGTTGATTCTAGTTGCAAAGTATCTAATATTCAGTGTTTTAAGATAAGCTTGCTTTAAGTCTTCTATTTACACTCTGGAAACTTAAATTAAATTTTTACATGTTGATTAAGTATCCAGGTAGGATTATCTTCCAAAACTTCTTGGATACTTACAAAATTGATTGCATATTACAAGTAAATGCAATAAATACTACATTTCTACTATTTTATTCTATTCTATCCTTCACTGGTTATCAGCAGTTGGAATTAGATTTTGGGAAAATATACATTCAAGGATATACTTTCAGCAGGATTTGCACCTGTGTCTCCTGAGTATCACTACATCACAATTGTATAGAAATTGATGGGGAATAAATTAATTCTACTAGCGTCAAACATTAAGTGCCTTAAGTAATTTCTTCCTAAAACTTTACTTAATATTTGGAGATCTAATACAGGTACTATTAGAAAACTTGGAGCAATTTATTCTTCTTAAATTACTACTTCAGTTATGTGTTTAGTTGTTTGTAGAATTATTTTCTGATTAACGTAAAAATTGCGATATGAAAAGTCCCTACATTGTTTTCTCCAAATATTTCAATTTTACCAAATCAATATTTCTTTATTTTGTTGTGGTTGTAATTTATCTGAACAGTTTTATAAACATATTTGTACTACTTACCCACTTCATCTTACACCTCACAAAATAATTTTTCTTCTCTCCAACCACTGGCAATAACTGCACTCCCTACAATTTCTTCGTCTGCTCGGATTCTAGCCCGCACTTTTCCAAGCCTAAAGCAATCTCAATTGAGGATAATTGCCATACGAATTCTCCCTATATATACCACATGAAAATCGGAGCAGACACCCCGCCGGAATGTGTCGCCGCCACCACCACTCTCGAAAAGTGCAGCGAATTGCATCGAAAAAGCGTCTATCTAATGCATGTGTACTGCCTCCGTCGCATCACGAATTAATCAGAACACATTTATGGTGCATGGAATGTAAACTATTCATTAATGGCGACATTCTTGTTGATTAAAAATACACTCGTTAGATCCTGAAGGTATCAAAGACAAGGTTTGTATTAATTGAAGTAATTTATTGTTGTAGATTAGAGATGACTGAATTTTAAGCTACAATTTGCTCTTGATTTCGATACTTTCACATAGTTGTGGCTTCTTTAGCGCACGATTCACAGGCACATCTTACGTTTGCTTAATCGTGGAATCGCGTAATGTAGGTATGTAACTTGCAACCAGTAAAGAGTTATGCGTTGTATAGTTAATGCATTCGTCGCTGTGCTTTTTATCATCACAGCGTGATCTGTTTATGCTGATAGAGGGTCGACTAATATCGATGAATTATTATTACTGTGCATTGAAAAATCATATTACTAAATGTGAATAAATTTATTGCATTGAATACTTTACTACTTTGCCAGTACAGTTTAAACAATCAACTAATTTCCTTTCAATCAATAATTATAGTATTAATTGTTAAGCATGTACTCTATAAAAATCTCCCATGTTGTAATAGCGTGTTAGTAAAGGATACTCGCTGCGAAATTTATTCTCAACTGATTTCTAAGAGATTTCAAATGAGATCACTTAGAGAGAGGCGTTTTGAGAAACAAATAAGTCTCTAATGTTGCACAATTTATATGTTTATAAGAAAATAACTTAATTTCAATTAGATGATATTTTTGATGAGCTATATAGGAATATCATTCATTTCACATATATTAATTTAATGTTAACAATGAAGATATAATCTATTACGTCATATTATTCAATATATTTTTTTAAATAATTCTTAATGCAAATAAAATGTAATTTTCTGTCGTATAACACGTTAGACTGCACATTTTTAGTGTGAAGCTTTTAACCTTACCCACAATTATTATTAACCTAATTTTGACATCTACTTTCATTCTATACGGACACCACATTGATATAAAAAGCAATTTTTTTTGCTAATACAATATCTTAACTTCCAAGAATATATTTACAACGGAATGAGGAATTGTTTAACCTTCTTTGTTCACTGTTGTGAAGCTAACCTTAAAAGGAAAGCCAAAGCTTTAGATCTTAGTTCTTTGGCTCAGTTGGTACAACCTGGTTGCAGCAGTGACAATGAAACATATGTTTGGATCCTGCCGAGTGTGCATATCCTCATAATTATTCTTAATCCTATTTGTAGTCGTATGCTGGATGTACGGTTTCAAGATGTGTGATTGTGAGCGTACTGTTGCCCATACTGGTCATAATCCTGTACCATTCTCGACCTCCCATTATCACTGGCCGTCCGATACTAGTCCTCTCTTTGGATTTAACTATAACGCTCCCAACAAAGTTGTTAGCAAACTGATTCTCAAGTCAGTGAATTGCCAAGTATGCTGTTGAGGCGGTTTTAGGATTGTATCCCAAAAATACATATTCTTAGAGAATACAGTTCCAGTAACTGCTAATAATCGCGATAATTAATTTAGTATAATAAAGTGGGC
>JAODGC010044938.1:8232-22550 GCA_027574925.1 Ecitoglossa quadriceps | reverse complement strand
TGTTGATGAATAGATGTTTGTTGGTGTGTTCTTCAAAGAGAAATAACACAAAGTATCTGCGCTTCTTTGTTATTTATTCATCTACCGTGTTTATTGCTGAACTATTGGCATTTAAGATTTGCATTAAGTAATTTTTCGTTGTTGATGTTCCAAGAAAGGAATTTCTATAGAACTATGTGTTTATGTAATATAGAGAGAATCTAAGCCTAAATAAAAATAAGGTAATAATAATTTCATAATTTAAAGATTTATTATTGGAGGTACCCTTAAGACTAATCATGGTAATGGATGGTTGTGTATTTCAGGGTACATGTTTGCTTTGTTCTGAAAATGTCATATCAGTCTATTGGCATTCACTTTATGTAACTTTCTTGTTAGATATCAACGAATGAATCAGAACTAACTAGATAAAGATTCCCTCTCATACAGTGGAAAATTCTTCCTCCTTGTTTATTGTATTGATCACTATCTTTGATTATGATGTTATTGTTCTATGTGTCTAAGAATATTTTCTTCTGCGTTAAAGATTTTTAGAAAGCTTCTAAATTGTATTTGAAAGCATAATACTTATTAGATAAATACGATAGGCAACCAACAGCACAAACATTGTTCTACTGGACATGTTAAGAACTAGCATGCGTTAGACTGCCTTCAGTTGACTTAGGTATGTCAAAATTCAAAATTAATTCTTGAAATACTAATCATTGCATTCTTAGATATTCCAAGATCATGAATCCTAGATCATACCCAATATTTGATAAAGCTTGATGTGGATGAGATGGTTTAATCGTATATTTATTACTGTCGGCAATGTAGTAAACTTCCAGCAACTTTCCTCTTGATCTACATATGAATATGATTCTTGAACAACAAGATTTTCTCCGTTTGCATCGAATATTCCGGTTTATTCTTGGTGGATTTGCTTAGTAGTCTGGAAACTAAAAATTTAAGTTTACAATGCAGATGCTCTTAATTTATCTTATTTCACTATTTACGAATAATTGTAATGTTGTTCTTCCTTTACTTGGATACATAATGATTTGTTTTTTATCGTAATTATGGCTTCTTTTGGTTCTTCTGGGTAAAATTGAGGTCTACAATTTGCAAAATAAACAGACACTAGTAACAACTTAATATAACCTTACAGTTAAGTTATTTACTGAGAGAATCAATATATATATACAATTATTTATCCAACATCCTAAATTTATTTAAAGTCAAGGTTCTAAATTTTAGTTCAAGGAATTACAATTCTATGCCAACTCGATGATGCAAATTTGAATAATTTACAAAACATAAAAAGCTTTTTAATAGTCGCAATGTAATAAATAACTATGTTTAGTCAGGGAATAATATTACCTATTTTTTAATTTACCCAACACTTCATTCTGTAAGTCTAGTCAAAAGTATTTAAGATAAGCAACTATTTGAAACTTCTCTAATGTCTGGAGGAGGTTAAGATAGTTGCATCCTATATCCATTACCATAGGTAATATATTTGTGTAACTGTCCAGTTAAGTTTATATATGAATTTGATCTATAGACAACAAGATTACGTCTATTTGCATCAAATATTCCGGTTTGTTCTTGGTAGATTTGCTTAGTAGTGTAGAAACTAAAAATTTTAATTTACAAAACAAATTCTCTTAATTTATGTTATTTCATTATTTACGAGTAATTGTAACGGTGTTTCTCATTTTCTTGGATACAGAATGGTTTATTTTATATCGTAATTATGGCCCTTTCACTTTCAATTGCGTCAAATTGAAGTTTCCTTGAATTTGCAAACTGCACATTGGGAATAAAACAAAATGAAGAAAGCCATAGTTAATGTTGATGCTGTACTTTGCATAAATCAAACATATCTTCATGTGGCTATATATAATATTGAAAATAACTAATCTTATCTAATAAAATATGTATATAATTATTGCAATACAATTTAGTTAAGATCAAGAAAGAAGTTATAGTAACATCTTTAAATTCAATTGGAAACAACATTAATGACTAAATCTGGTTATTGTCTGCAATAACACTAAAGAAAATTAACCAAGAAAAATTAAAAAAAAAAAAGTTAGATGGATACAATAGGCAACCAACAGCACGAACATTGCTCTTCCGGACATATCAAGAACTAGCTTGTATTTGAGTAGCTTCTAGTAGGCGTTGATTACATAAGCCTAAACACGTTTTAAGCCTAATCCATGCTAACCAAATGTGACGACATGGAGTGTTCGGGGGCGGCAAAGAGATTATTATTTACCTACCAAGCTAATTGTCCTATTGTAATATTCTAACGTGTATCTTTATTGTCAAGCTTTAAAGTATTTTATTCTAATTTATCCAAAACTACCTCCTGAAAGGCTTGTCAATAGAGCCGAAGATATCCCAGTAGTTTTGAAAACAGGCATAGGTCCTTCCTCTATATTTAGGGATATAGCTGCCGAATGACCAGAGTCAGATGGAAGCACTCGATACCCATTCGTGTCAGCAATATAAGTCACTTTCTGAAGCTTTCCAGATGGATCCACATAGGAATATAATCCTTGAACAACAATGTTTTCCCCTTTTTCATCAAAGAATCCTTCTTGTTCTTGTTTGATATGATTACTCGTTGCAAATCTACCAATTTTATTGATGCTTATTACATATATATTTATTCTATTAACACTTACGAATATTGGTAAATTTGATCACCATTTCCTTGAAGACTTGGAGGCACATTTTTTGAACTTAATATGACACTATCACTTTGTGGTTTAGGTGACACTTGCCCCGAGATAAGGCTTAAGATGGCAAATATTAGCACGTTATTTTTACTCATTTTTAGCCATAAATTGATCGACAAACAATGAATACACCAATAATTGTGATTGACTGGTATTCGTCACTGTTCAAACCTTAAATAACGTGATTTGTTACAACTTCAGTAATATATAATTTGGAGCCAATTAAATCTAGGCAATAAATGTTTGCGTAATTGCTGCAATTGAGCTAAGATGAGTACAATTTGCTTCATCATTATCTCGATTTGAATTGCACGGATTTACACTAGAGATTATGCTGTCATTTTCTAAAATGTTAGATTGATTGAAATTTCTACCAATTCCAATAATGGAATGAATCACTATATTTCAGTCAATTAATTAATAAATTTGAATAAATCTAGAATAAAAATACATCCATCTTATTACTTTGTTAAGCTTAATAACTTTGACTTATGATAAGCATGTTAAGTACATACTTTGAAACATTGACTGCATGATGATATTAACCAACACCTGTACACACTTATAAGGTCTTCACAATATTCAAACTGCTTTGATATGAAAGAAATATTACGTGATGTTCACGAATTCCTTGACATTTTGAAAGTATCGACCATTACACATCTTGGATGTACAAATGGGACGTTTTTTTTGAAATATCTATTGTTATTCAATTATTTTAACAGCTTAACGTATTTTATATTCATTAATTGCGGGAATAACTAGTAATTACATTAAAAACATTTAATTCTTTTTTTAGATTCGCATAAATATTTTATGTTTTAATTGTTGACTAAATAGAATATAATTGCATATTATTTTCCAAAGCTAAAAACTAATTGAAATCAAGAAAAAAACTTTTGATTTTCTATATAAGTGAATTTTCTTTGCATTCTCCATCATTCACAATTAAACATCTTCGACGGTAAAAGACCATTCAAATTATATCATGCTTAAATCAGCATGTCTCTTTGTGTCTACAATTATTATTACTATGGCTTATGCCGTACCTATCGCTCAGCCTGACCCGGAAGCTCTAGCAAATCCGGATCCACAAATTCTAAGGACACTTTTTGCTGCTGAAGTTTTTCCGTTTCCGAAATACGAAATGATGATGATGTAAGCAATAGTCAATAAAATAACAATAATATAATCATTTTCAATTTTATTTAATCATTTTAGGGATGATGAAGATATCCATGATAATGGATATGATGGTCATGGCAGAGGACAAGGAGTCAGAATGATGATGCGTGGAATGAAAAAGCACAGAGTAAAAGTATATGAATATTATTTGTAATCTATTCATTTATTTTTAGTACGCAGAGTTAAAGTTGAAGGTGCAATTAATCTAAGGCAATTTGTAACAGATTTATATTGATATTTAAATATTTAACGGAGGAGCTAAATATGAAAAATACAATTTGATTATTTTATTAAATTATCTGAAGAAATTATTAATTTGCCAAGTGGCAGAATTTAAAATTAGCAAGTAGCGCTTCCAATTGGCAAAGTTTAACATCATTCTGAACCTTGGTAAGTTGAAAACTGTAGAAACTTTATAATAGATGCTTTGATTGACACAAGATGGCCATACTTTCAAAAATTTTAAAAAAATCACACCAAGAAATAAATCTTTTGCAAATTCAATAACTTTGCATAACAAAAATAATTTTAGCAATAATTTCAAATCACAATTATGTTTCCTACAAAACCATCAAATGGTGATTGACATCTTATACACTGGGGCATCTCAACGTTTCTACCACGAGTGCAGTTTCAATAGTAATTACCGTGATTATAATTAGTTAGCAGACATCCCATGCAAATAAACACGTATGCGCACAGAAATTCTGGCCCACGTCGGAGTGCGTCCGTTTGTCAAGTAACCTTTAGTTTATAAGGTGAGGTAATAGGTCAGCTCATCTGCCTTTCCCTTCTCTTCTCGCGTACGCGCACCATACACGAATCCAATGTGATCAATGTATTTTTCATGCATTGCAAATAAACAAAAAAGTGCTCAACATCAATTCAATAAATAGCGATTTCAAACAAATCATGCAATTTTCACTTAAGTATTTAAAACTGGTACTAATAAAGAAATGCATAGAATATCAAAGAAATTAGTTGCTGGGTGTCTCTTCACTAATTAATTGTGAAGTACCCAACAACCTTGCGAGTTGTGCAAATGCCGCGACATATCGACGAGAGGCGAAGCGATGGATAGGTTGGAAAGCAGTAAGAAGATAAATTGAGAGAAGATGAGTCGAAAGAAATCAGCAAACATTGTAGATTTACATGAAGTAAAAAAAATAAAATTTGCATTTTGCAGTAATGGTTTACAACAGAAGTTTATTTATTTTATAATTAGACTTAAATTAACAGTTGATTGAATTGCAGTGCTTTTTACTTTACTACACTGCAATAAATTTAATCTTTTTGTGTTTATAAATTAAAGGCTTACTTCACAACTTCCATACCAAACAAAGTAACTTCTTAATCATCAATATAATTATCAATAATAAATCATTTTTACTGAATCCTATTCATAACGAATCTGGTCTTTAACACCTTCAAATTGCGTTATAAACGCAAACATCTGAAATGTTAATTATATTAATCAGCACGAAATCCACTTGACATTTGATAATCTCCAGCCGCAGGCAAGGCCATCATCTGACCACAAATAAACTTGTAAATATTCATCAACCTATTAAGAACTTAAAAAAAAAGCACACTTTCAATTTCCAAGCGCCACAGATCAAAATCAAACATATATTATTGCACACTTCAAGAAACAAGTGATGGCTACTTAGGAGATGATGGGCAAAACAATTTGAAACCACATTTAATTAGCTTGAGGCAATGCTGACAAATTGCATACGTAACATAACAAAAAGTACAATTAACGACCACTTAAACACTGCAACTTTTATTATAGAACATAAACATTAAGTAATTTAAGTGAAATCCTGTTTTCAAAACTCAAAACACTAGAAATACAAGAAAATTTATTCAAAAAAGATATATTTTTATTTCATCACATTCGTACTTCTTTAAATTGTTTAGAAAAGCATTTGGCAACTACAGAAAGAAATACACATATCCTAGGATAATTGTTGAAGAAGTATCTTCATATATCCTGTTACTGACTTGTCTGCATACTGATATCATATATAATTAAGCGTTGCAATTACTTTCCTTTATTTGGCAGCTTTGAATTGTGGTTTGTATCCATTTTCATCCGCAGTGAAGGTTACTGTATACAACTGTCCAGTTTTCTCGTCCTTCCAATTGAAAGATCCGGTGATCACAATAGCTTGACCATCTTCACCTCCTAAATCCTTCAATGTCCCTTCTTCTTCACGAGCAATTCCATCGGAAGTCTCATAAGCAAATTTGTATCCTTCAGGACTGACATCGTTTTCAAATTTGAGGATAGTTGCATCTTTGCCAGCTTGTGGGGCGGCGACAGCCAACACAATCATTGCAGATACAAAAAGAATCTGCCAATTTATAAATTAATTAGGTATTCAATACTGGTTAATCGCTTCTAATATATATAAATTAACTTACCGTCTTCATTGTTGTTGTTTTTCGTCTTTTCTTCGTAGAGTTTTATCCTACAGCTTGGATGGAAACAGAGCAACTGCACAACAATTGCGCGCTGCAATGAGCCTTATATACTTGTAACCGATGGTAACCCATGCCGCCTCTTTGCAGGTTGTCTATGGATGTGTCATCTTTTTAGCACCTCGGGCGCTTTC
Source organism: Ecitoglossa quadriceps (assembly GCA_027574925.1). Lineage (NCBI taxonomy): Eukaryota > Metazoa > Arthropoda > Insecta > Coleoptera > Staphylinidae > Ecitoglossa > Ecitoglossa quadriceps. The sequence continues at coordinate 16,015 of JAODGC010044938.1, read as the reverse complement.
GGGCGATATCTCATCGGGCATCCCTCCTTGATAACTCGTCTTTCGTACAGCATACAACGTCGTAATTCACGCTTTGTTTGCACAATTACACCTGCAATAAGCTACCCAACATTATTCAGCTAGCCAGGCATATAAGTAAACATTATCGGTGTATGCATTCGTCATTATGTTAAGCAATTTTTGCAAGATACAGTAGGTATCATACATTGTCACCGTTTACATCAACGCACGTTGGAAACATGCAACATGGTGAGTTATTGATGAAGATGTAAAATATGTACAAAGGTGGATCAATTCTTTACGGATGTAATATATCACTAGAAGCAGTAGCTTAATAGATCAGTATATCAGTAAGCGAACATGGTCTACATTCGCAAATTGCAATAAGTAACAAGTAGACAACATCTATTGGTGTTCAGTTAGCGCTTAACCTTGTTTCTGCTCCTTTAAAATAAGTTGTACACTTTTACTGTTTCTACAGATCTATATAATTAAAAATATTTGATTTAACTTTAAATTAAAAATCACAGAATAATTTTATGTATCTACCTATTAAATTAAGGTAATTAGTGAACAATTTACAGCAGTGTACACCTGAAAAGCGTAAGAAGATGTGGAACGCCGTGAGTTGAACAAAGACGGACTGATGCCTAAAATACCAAATGATTTAAAAATAATTATTCCATCCAAACCACTATACAGAAATGAAATAACAATCTGGATTTTTATATTATTTAAACTCTCAACACTTTCTGTGCAAAATTAAAGCATACCATTTCAAATATTACATTAAATATCCATAAATTGAGTATCAAAAACAGGCTGTATTTAATATCGCGCTTCTTATATTCTTCTTGAAATTGACATAAATACGATTTAGCAGTTAATTGCCATCCTCAATAAACCATAACTATGCCGATTGATTCGCATATTGAACAGTCGCATGCGATAATTACCGAATTGCCATGCACGTCGTGTAATTACTAATATTACCAGCCATTACAACTGCACCTGGGGCCAAAACTTAAATCCTTAACTTTTAACATTTTGTGGATTCATAAACAATACCACTCGGATTTGAATGCGTGGCATCAATTGCGTCGCAATATGCCTTTGATAGTTGATAATAAAATTATTAAAAGATAGAAAAGGAAAAAAACCCAGTACGCAATATACAAGTATAACCATCAATAATATAATTAAGTAATACTCGATTGCAAATGTTACTAATAATAACCTAAGTGCTGGTTTAGTAAACGGATCTCTAGAGATTAGCTTCAAATGTTATTGAGGTGACTAAAATGTGCTAAGTGCTTGCACAGTGTTTGCTGAAATTGTATTTTGGAATTAATTTCTGAATTTACATGCTGTGAGGATGATTAATTAAATTCGGTAATAAAATTGCTTATTTAGTGGTGTTGTTAAGATTTAGCATCACAACACGTTTGGATGAAGTAATTTCTACGCAAAACATTGTTAAATGTTGCACATCACGTTGCTTGGCTTCTACTGAAAACACCTTAATTAATCATTATTTTTGCGATGATTATCGTCATTCTTATTTTCAAATTGAAGGTGGTAGCATGCCCAAAAGATGGCGCCGTAGACTTTTCAAGATTCCAAAGAAAATGTTTGTTTTATGTGGACAATAAAATGATTTACATCTTTTGTTTTTCTTGCGCAAATAAAAAATACTCATTCGCATTTAATGCATACTTAAATTAATTCTCAATAGATTCGCTTATGTCATGGATTAGGACATCGAGATTGCAGTGCTGACTTCCTACATTTCGCATTCATTTCTCTCATTCCTGGCTTTATGATCCTCGCTGATCTTTAGCTTTTCAACTTTTGAAGTTCAATTTACTTTAGCTTTATGAGCGAAAAGAGTGCTATAATAACGTGCTGTAATTTATTACGTCTTTCTGTAACGCCGCCCACGGCAAGACTTTTCTCGTTGGGAAGAAAGTTGCTCCACGCTTTCTTTCGCAACTTGTGCGGTGACAAGTCCCTAAATTTACCAACGATCATGTGAAATCCTACCAGATTGGAGCTTATGTGCATGGAATTAAATATTAAATATCAATGAATTGTATAATGTGAAGTAAAAGGAAAAAGTGTTGCACCGTGTAGCGTAGGCATTTAATTTAAGACACTTCAAAGTACAAAAGAAACCGATCTTACTCAACTTTATAAAATTTACCAACACTTGTTGGATGATAAAATGTTGAGAAGTCAACGCGGAAGAAAACGATTGATGAGGAGGGCATAAAGTACCAAAAATCATCGCTTTCTTCAGCTGAATTAATGATGAAAGCATGCAAAACGACGACGAGTAATGCCTGAAATTGGACACGATGATTGGCATTGTATGTAAACAGTGAAAATCAAGACAAAGCACAAGCAGACGCCGGCGAGACCGACAATGAAAGTGGACTCTCAACTTACAAGATGAGGTAATTGCCATTAATCGGAAAACTTTCACTTTGACCTTGAGCTAGAAAATTCATGAACTTAACGAAACTACCACCTAATGGTCAAAAATAGCTATTTAATTAGAGGATACAATTGGAATCAATGTATCATCACAGGTTCTTCCGGCAAACAATTGATTGAGAAGTTCTTTTTGTGCTTATGCAACGATTACTTGACCTGTGAACTCCTGAACAGATCCAACTACTTCCCTAATCAAGATTTGACTGATTTACATTACTTTACTTTACTATGTACAGATTGATTGCAATGCGCATTATCAAGATGAAAATTAAATATTTTGTTTTCTCTAGTCCACAAAATATGCAGAATCAAAATCTTGTCTTTGTTCTCACGGATTAGGCTGACTTATGGCAATTTACGTCTATGATGTGGTTTGGAATAACTGATGAACCAATCCTATGTCGAAGTTGGTGACGGCAGGATTTCACTTTCTTTTGGACAGTCTAACATTTTCATCATTTTACGCAGCGGGCAATTTTTTATTGTCATCCAAAACTACAAAGTTATCCAAAGTGCACAATAGTAAGTAGTGAGTATCAGAAACATAAAAAATATTGCAATATTTCTTCTTAATGTTTGTTTTCTGCATGTCATTATCTGTATGATTGGTTGCCTAACAACAAACTCATCGTCGCTGTGCATTTCAATTAACAGCATTAACAATAAACACCCTGAATTGCATCATGCTAAATTCAATATGCCATACTCTCTATTAAAAGCTGTTTTGGATCGCACTATATTTCATCCTTACAGCAATTGCAACCGATGCTTGGTGGCATCATTAAACTATCACAATGGGATTTATCTCTCACCTCGAGTATGAGTACCAACAAAAGTCTTTTCCTAATAGAAAGTATTATTTGGTCGCTTAGCGATGTTTCCCTTGTTTTGTGACTTTTAACTGAGTGCGTCTACGCTCCCAGAGTTTGAATACCGAATTTTGGAGAGGCAGCAGCGCTCAAGTCTCTTCAGTTTTCAATCGAAACAAGAGCGCAGCGGCGTTAAATGTTACTTCTTTCACAACTGCCAGCAACAAATTATATGTTCGCGGAGACATTACAGCGATATTACTAATAAAATTGCAAGAAACTTTTAGCTTCAATGACTTAACATATATATTTTTAGTTGAGGGGAGAAATACGACCTTGTCAACTATGTAATTTACGTTATTTTCATGAAACATATTAGTTTCATAATAAAAGAAGAAAATGTACTGGCGTACGCAGAACCCATCAGAAAGATCATACTAGTGATAAATTGTTAAATAACACAAGTAATTTGCATTCAAAATGTTGAACATGCAAACAAAAATTAAGAATGTAAATGTTAAGCGTAAAAATCACAAGATTGGGTAGCCAAATTTTAATGGACCTTAGTATTGTATATATTTATAACATAATCTTTGAGTGTAATATTATATTTGATGTTGGAGGATCAAATAAATGAAGAGATTACAGACAATGACATGATGTATGGTCGTTAAATATCTTGAGTTTGTCAAAGCCAATCTGCTTTTAATTTGGATTTTTTCATGTTGCGTTTTAAAACTTAATATTATACACTTATCCTTATTTATTTCTTCTTTTTCCAATGGAAAGACGAAAACACTCTTCTTTGTCTTTAACTGCAGCTTCTGTTTGACTTAATAACTGTTCCATTAACTATTCAAATATTTGTTTACTTGACTCATTTTCTTAAATGTCAAAAGGTAGATATAACAATAAATTATCGATTTTAAACCTAAACTCTCTTTCTTATGTTGTTTTCTTTCATATGCCAAGATTACACCATCAAAGGTCTTCAATTAAATACAGTCAAAGGTGTACAGGCAATATTTTCTTATGTATTTGGAAAGTTTTCAGTTTAATTTTTCTAAATTCTTTTTTTTTAAATAGTAATGAAGTGGAATGTGTTAGGCGGCAAACAAGTTAACGACATGTTTGATCTTCTGTTCGTTCCAAACGAATGAAAGTGAATTTGTTCACACGGATTCATCAAGTGGTCATTATTTTCATAAACGTTTGGAATTTATTGTATTGTACATTACGTGTGTTTATGTTAACAATTTTATATCTAACTATAGGTTTAACTGGCGCATTGTATGCATTACAGTAGATGTTGCGTTCACGATGAATTATAGCTGAGCATGAAAATCCATAATAAAATCTATTTGACAGCTCGTATAAAAGCAAATGTCAAATTTTAGACTTTAAAAGGCACGCAAGAAAATCACATGTTTAGACTTTCTTCATTAATGAATCTTAACAAGCAAGTAAAAGTAAAATTGTTAAAACGAAGGAAAATTAATATAATACTATTATAATTTATTGGCTATGAATGTGACTTACCGCAGGAACATTGATGACTTAATTATTATTTTCTCATTAAAAACAAATATGTACATGAGAATAAGTAATATGAAAGCAATATTGGAATACTTTATGTAGATGTATTGAGAGTGGACAAATTTTCACATATAATTAATAAAGTAAATAAAATTCTAAATGTACTCCTGAACATTTTAGTTTGGTTATGTAGTTATGCGATCATAACCTGATTTCTACGCGCACTGGATACTCAATCATAGTATTAATTGCTAGACTCAGTTTTCTTACTGCTATCATTATGAAGAATTTGGATTTTTAGTTCTAACACATTTTAAGCAACACCAACATACAGTTGGTAAGTTTACTATATTCATTACATAATGCCAACTGAATATGTTTCATTACATTACATTAAAGTAGTCACTTAACATTGTAATCCATACCATAAATTGTAAATCAATTGAATGCTACTAGTAATTGAAACACACTAGTATCAACGAATTAAGTTTGTTGAAGCTCAATGTTGAATTCCATTACATTAATTTATTCCCATACATCCCACCTCAAAATGCGGGTTAGTGAATTTCATTCGAAATAAATTTGATTCTATCGATCTTATCAGGACTTTGCTATGTAGAATGTAAGATGATTGTAGATATTTGACATAAAAAAAATTAATGTATTTTATAGCAATGACATTTAAAGTTACATTAAAGTTTATTGATTGATAATCATTGTAATTATTGAAATTGTGACATTTTAATTACTTATTTAATAATGTTTGGAAGAAAGTTAATATTGAATTTACTTAAAATTAATTGAGTCATCAATGAGAAATTAGAGAATTAAAGAGTAATTGTTATTTCTTTAATATGAAATTTTTATGCGTAGAACTATGTACAATAGGACTTAAGTCATGTCTAACCTCAACTCTACTCATTATATGTCTTTATTCTATGCTTATTTTATCTTATTTTAATTGCCATATGTAATTAATCCACAAGTTTATCCTTTTAAAGAAAATGATTTATAAAGTGACCAGGAAATGTAGTGTCAAGATTTTTGAAACAAATTGAAATATATAAAAGTTAGAATATACTTTGATGAAAAGCTTTTTAAAATTAGACTTTCTTTTTGAACATTCAATGAAAAACGACCCATTGAATGTTAACTTTATTTGTGCAGTGATCTGTGCCATGAATGCACCATTAATCCAAGTCAATTTTGACTGCAACCCACTTGTGCAACAATACAGGAAAGAGTTGCGCATCATTAGCATTTTGAGTACACGCCGCAAATTCACCTTCTTACCAAACTCGCACAACAACATCCCCTTATTTAGATCAATATTCATTTATTTTTATGTCGGATCAACGTTAATTATCTGCCATCTTCCTATAATTTCGTTGCTGCATTTAACGGCCTTAATTATATAACCTTTCGGCAGATTCGTACGCAAGATAAAACACAAATGCACCTAAATCAAACCCGGCGAGATCAGCATTGTTTGTGGTTTTTATTTATGTAAGCACAAATCGGTCTAATCGCTCGTGGCAATTAACATAACATGAAATGGACGTAGAATAAAGACATATAACGCCAAATTATGTATTGTTATGTGGTTGAGTAGAGTTAGGGATAGACATGACTTAACTCCTATTTTACATCATTCTACGCACGAAAATTTCACATCGAAGAAATAACAATTCTCAACTCGAGTAGGAAACTTTTCTTCGAAAACCCATTTTGATTTAGACAAGAAAAAACAATTTTCTTTAAACACATCCTATTGGTTCTGTAAGATGTGACTGACAAAGAAATTAACGTGGATTTCTAATCCAATCCAATCAAAAACTCCTTTCATTTTTATAAAATGTCATAACAATTATAAAGTAAGGTTGCCTGAATATGATGTTCAGCTGTAAGCTAAAATCGCAAATGAAATCTAGAAATGTCTTTTTGATTTATATCAAGCCTCATCTTTAACACTGCCAAAATACTAAACATCTGAAACATGTCGAAATGTCAATGTGATTGTTTATTATATCGGCAATAAATTAAAAATACTTCCAAGCACATTTAAATGCTATAAACAACGATAATAATCTTTTAACTTCAATTTCTTTTGTGCAAAGTATTCCAAGCGTAATTAGAAAAATAATGGTCCGATTAAATGCACCTCGTGGTTTTAAGCAGTGACGACATTCGTGCTAAACAAATGTACATCGCCATAATCAACGTAGTACACGTTGTTGGTATGCACTCGCATGTGCATCATTGCAACGTGATGCTGCACATGACTTACATCCAATTGGCATCCCAAGCCTGATGTCTTATTCGCGGACGCGTCCAAGAGCACTGGCGCTTTTGCTTCTTTCTTTGTTCAGTGGCATGCACTTTGCTTGTCGATAATGGAACTCTCGTTCGGTGGTGGTAAAATGTCAGAAATGCACCACGCCACTACGGGCGGTACAAATGTGGGTAAGGTAAATTGAAGCAGCCATATAAAAGGGACCAGTTCGATCTACTTCTTCAGTTGTTCACTCACATACATCTTACTGACTTGGAGTCAATTGTGCAACGAGCTTTTGATAAAAATGAAGGTGGTAAGTGTACAAAGCAAACAGATCCATAAATTAAGATTAATATCAGAAGACCACGAAAGCATTAGAAAGTGATCAGTTTTTCGAAGAGTAGAGATTTATTGAAAGCTTTTCTTTAAGGTATTTGCTTTGATCGCTTTGTTGGCTGTGGTAATCGCCGCCCCACAGAATCAAGCAGATAGGGATGCTGTAGTTATACGCAGCGAGCTGGAGAATATTGGTGTTGATGGATATAACTGGGCGTAAGTTGAAAATATTCTTTAAATAAAAACTTTATACGTTAAAACCATAATCAATAATAATAATAAAAGAACAAGTCCCTTTGTTTCTTCATCTCCATCTCTTATTACAATGCAT